>JACEIK010001568.1:129362-253319 GCA_018107945.1 Datura stramonium | reverse complement strand
GTGATGACCATTCTTGTCTACTGGTGGAGCAGTAATCAATGTGAGAGCTGATACTCTTAAAATAAGGGTCAATGATGAGGAAGAGCTCTTCAGAGTCTACCAGGAGATCAACCCACCCACACACTACAGAGATCTTTGCAAGATCAGTGTGGTCACAGATGCTAAGTATGGGGTGATAGATTCCATGGGTCCACTATTACAAGATATGTTGACACTTAAGCCTGAGTTTTATGGGAGGCAGAAGTTGAAGATGGTGATGGAAGAAAAGAAGGACAGCGTGGAGGCTATTCCTTCTAAAAATAAAAAGAAGAGAAGATATTTCCACAAAGAGAATACTTGTTTGAGGATATCTTGAAAAGGATAGTTCATGTCGTACCGCGACATAAAATCAGGCGCTGCTTGGGAGGCAACCCAAGGGTACCACAGGTACATTTTTTTGTTTTTGATTTTGTTTATTTTCACTTTTTGTTGTTGTTTTTGGTGAAACAAGCATAGGAAAAAGGGAAAGTCTGAGTACCCTGAAAAGTATAAGCTAAGGAGTATGTCAAAGAAAAATTGTGGGGTTGAGGAACCCCAAGATGAAACATTGACAACGCATGATGCTAGCTAGGCCTAGAGACCTTAGGAAGTATCTCTTCACCTTTATTTTGATTGTAAATGATGCTTTGGGGACATAGCATATTTTATGTGTGGGGTGACGGAAATTTCAAAATTTTGAGCTAAGTAATTTTGGGTAAATTTGGTGCTCGGTCTAAAATTGGTTTGATTTGAATGTTGAGTTGAGAATAGTTCATCCACCCTTTGGTTTTTCTTTACAGTTTTTTTCCGAAGGGGGCACTTTGAACCGAGAATAAAAGTTTTTTTGTGTGTGTACATAGTGTCTTAGACTTAGTTAAGGACTTTTTCTGACGATGGATAGATGACGACCGTCTTGAGGGAAAATTAGTCAGTAGGTTTTGTGTTTGAACCCTTAGTTGAATGACTGTTTGATGCTTTTGTTCAGTGTTGTACATGATTGTAAGAGGCAAGTAGAGTTTTAATTGTGAAACATGTAGATAAGGGTATGACTTTTTTTTGAGACACCTAGGCTCTAGGATATGACTCTGTATGTTGTGTGCTTAATTGTTGAATTCATGTGATTAATTGTATTGACAGTCTGTACGGGTCTGTCAAGAATTGAACATGTGTAGTGAGTGTAAGGTTCTTCATGTATCCCATGCTATCATGTAGTGTATAGAACTTTCCTGGTGTATTTTCAAAGCAAAATGAGAAATGTTAGTTGTAGGAGATGATGTAGGCATTTTTTCGAATAAGCCTATTTTCATCCTATGCTTTACCTGCCCTTAATGCATAATCCTAGTTAGCCCCATTGAGCCTTTAGCCTTTATTTGATTAGCCACATCAAAAGCTTATCCTTTTCTTTCAATAGAACTAAATTTGATCCATGATTCCTAAGCACTTTAGTGAAAAATGCAAAAAAGTTAAGGAGTGAGAATCTTGAAAAAGAAGGGAAATAGTAGTTGTGGAAGTTGAGGGAAAGATTAGATGTGCACTTGTTTAAAATGCATAAGTGTTGGTAGGGAGTAAAACAACAAAATCATGAAAACGTTGCTTAATTACTCCTGACTAATAATATAAGTGTGCTTAAAGAAATGGAAAACCAAAAAGAAAATTAACAGTGAAAAGAATAAGAGGTGAAGTGAAAGAAGAGACTGTGCTTAATGAGAAAGTGTGATGTATTAAAAGCGCTTAGGGAAGACAGCCACTATTACTGGCCAGAAGAGTACCTACCCGTCCCTATACTTACATTACAACCTGATAAGTCCTACTTGATCTTACTTTAAAACATTCCTAAAATAGTGGAGTAAAACACTAAGGGCAAGCTTATGGGTCAGTACATGTTGCATGAGAATTCATTGTGAGAGTGAGTGTAATTGTATATATACCCAAACTTGCAGAATTTGAAGAAAATTTGAGAGTGAAAATGGGTATCTCTCTTGTTGTGACGGAACATGTTTGATGAAGGATAAAATTCATGTCGGACTTCTTGATTGGTTAATTTGCATGAGTTTACTAAGTTGAGAGAAATTCTTGAGGTTAGGAAGTCTTAACATAGTTGTACATTATTTTAGTGGTTATAAATTGCATTCTCTATTTTAAACTTACTATGTGAAACAATCATTGTAGCCTCAGCTTGAATTGTCTTGTTTCAATTGATCATATTTGAGTCCTTCGGTTGCATGAGATGTAATAGAGTTGTTCAAGGTCGAAAAAGGCTTTAAGTGTGGGATAGTGATCTTGGGCATTTACGTGCCCAAGTGCTTTTTTATTACTTAGTTTTAGTCATGGTTGTCAATTTAATTAATTACATTATCATGTGATTTTGTATATTTATGTGCATAAACTAACTAAGGTGATTAGCCCATGTTTGTAGGTGAATTATGCTCAGGAGGGGCTGAATATGACAATGCATAAGAAAGGAGGAACTTTGGATTGAGTTGGGATGACAATTGCACAAAATGGCATGAAAAACAGCTTGCTGCACAGCCAGCATGCCACGCCGGCTGACCTGGGCAACAGGCGTCATGTCACGCCCGTGTGTGTGTGCGTGAGGGCAGGAAAAGCAGTGAGCTGGACGTCGTGTCCATGCCACGCCAGGTGCAAGGCATGACAGGCAGCGTTCCATGCTAGGCGCAAGGCGCGACTGGCCCCATGCCACGACCGAATGCCCTCGCCCATGCCAATGCCAACGCCAATTCCAGTGTGCTTGCATGATACCTCCGTGTCACGGAGGCAATCTTCCGCGATAGGCAGTATGACATGGAGGCAGTTCATGCTCGGCTAATTTTGCATTTTTTTGTTTTAATATAAATTGAACCCTTAGCTTCCAATTTCGTTATCACAGAATATTTTTTGGGAGAGCGTAGAGAAGCGAAGGGAGAACAGAAGAAACTCATTCTAGGGTTTGTTTCTCTCTATCTATTTTAACAATTATTGTAAAAACATTAATTCAAAGATGTTTTTGAATCAATTTATGAACATGAGTGGCTAAAACCCTTCTTCTAGGGATGAGGGCACATGACATGATTGTGTTTGCGTAATTTCATCTTTGATTTGAGTTTTTGTTGTTGTTTTATCTTGCATTCTTGTTAATTATCATTTTGATGCTTGATGCCATTGAAATGCACTTGTTAAGCGTAGACAAGAGCTTGAAAGAGTAACCCTAGGTTATAACTAAAGAATGCAATGAGCAAGTTCTTGTCTTCAATATAGCATTCGCAGTTAGGATAGTAATTATACCTAATTTGCTTTGCTTGGTTAATTAAACTGGAAGATAGCTAGACACCTAAGATTAAATTGTCACATCACCACTCTCAGATGTAGTTGTGAGGTTAATTCTAGGTTAAATGATTAGACGTATGAAAGTCCATAATCAAGGGCATAAACCCCGTAAACCACATCCACATTGTTAATTGCTCATGAATTAGGACGTCACATACCCGCTCAATGATGTAGGTGTGAGACTAGTTTTTTGTGTTTAGAGGCTCGAAAGACCATGAACATTGCATATTAACTCTGTGAGACAATAATTGAAGTTTCAATACTTGAACCATTGTGAGTTTTAGCATTGGATGGTTGTTAGGCCTTCACTCTAGATGTTTCTCATTACTGTACTTCTGAATTATTTGTGAACACACTTAGATTTAGAACTAAAATCAAATTTCAAAAACCAACACTTGTGAAATTTGAATATAGCACTTAAACTTGAATATTTGCGAAAATTGTCCAGTCTATGTGGGTTCGATATCCAGCTCTTCAAGAGTCACTATATTACTTGTACGACAACGTACGCTTGCATGTGTGCTGGAGCGCAAACACTCTTTTGAACCTATCCTCCTTAAAACTATGAAAAGTGATGAAAATGTGCAAAAGTGTAAGTTGGGGGTGATAAGGTGAAAAAGATAAAAAAGGGAAAAAGTGATTTATAGGACCACTTCCCAAGGTATATTAAGCAAGAAAGGAAAAGAAAAGAAAAAGAAAAAGAGAGAGTGAATAAATTGAGCTCATAAAAAGTACCTTGGGCTGCGAAAAAATATTAAGAAAAAGAACATAAAGTGAAAAATGGAATGGGAATATGATGAAGTATTCAAGAATGGTAATAAACCCCAATATCACCATCCAAGAATAAACTCCGGACGCAACACGAGACCTAGAACCACGAATGGCTCTGATCTAATCCATGATACATGCATAACATAAGCATAAGCATACAACTAAGCCGAATGCGTCTAAGATGTCATAAGATGTAAATAGAAACAACAAATAGAATTGCTGAGCATCTATACATCATAGTGTGAAAAGCCTCTAAACATAAGATGAGCTGAAGGGATAAGGCCTGAACTAGCTCTACTATGTCTGTAACTGGAATGACAAAAAGAAGACATAAACTAAAACTGTCATCCTCAAATGATGCGAACTCACCAAAACTAAGTTGAATCTGGGACAATTATGAGATATCATAAAACGTAAAACCGCAACAATAGTTCAAACTACTAAACATCTATACATGATAGTTTGAAAAGCCTCTAAACATAAGATGAGCTGAAGGGACAAGCCCTCAACTAGCTCTACAAAATCTGTAAATGAAATTACTGAGAAACATAAGCTAAAATTGTCGTCCTTAGATGACGAAGACTCACCAAATTTGAGTTGAATACGGATTAAGAGTGAATCTAGCAATGGGGTTGAGACTGAACACCCCAACATATATCATGAGATGATGTAGCACAGAAGTATGCGATCACTACATTGAATATACTGAGTATGGAGGATAGTAAAACATGAGAGTAAGGACAAAATGTTAAAAATCACGGTCATGAGATAATAAAAAAAACATGAGCATTTCATCATAGTATGAAGTATAATGACCTAAGGTTTTGAAAACAATATCGTAAAGCTTAACATATTTGAAATCATAAGTAAAATTCATAAACTTATCAATGGGTCAAAAATATTGTATGTCATGGTATCATAAAACATGAACATGAATAAACATGAAACATATGGAACAGTAGGAGATTCACACAATCGCCATACTTCAAGTGAGCATCATGGAGCCTAACCTGTACCCCTAGTAAGGAGGTTCTCCATACCTTGCCAAGGGTACAAACTATAAAGGCTTTATATCACTCATGAGCCTAGTAGCATAAGGGAGACACTCTCAATTGGCGAGGACCCTTTAGCTAGGGCCAAGGGAGACATATTCTACTGGCGAGGACCCCTTATCGTACCGTGGAACATAATTTTCAAACCTTGGTGTGCTAAACCCTAACCTACTCAGTCTTAAATACTACTCCCAAAACATACATAGTGCTCATAATCAAACTTGAAACATGATAGATTTTTCATAGACTAGTTAAAAACATGATGAATTCATATACTACTTGACACACGTGAACTAGCCATGAAAACGATGCTGAAAATTAAGCCATGATACATAAGCTTGATATTCATAAGATTCCGACATACTTGAGTAAATCATGCGAACTTAAAAATAGAGAATCATGAGAGTTTTTCATAGAAATTCATATAATCATAAAACATAAATAGAATCACGAGAGAATCAATTCCATAAGAGATAGAGTTTTTTGCATGAAAAGGGTCTAACCCTAATAATTCATGAATATCATAATTGGAGGCATGGGAGAATTGAATTCATGAAAGTAGACTTGCGATTAGGCATGAGGGTGGAATAAATCCCCCATTCATGATCCCACATACCTGGTTTTACTGATTTCTTGACTTAACTTGAGACCGAAGAGAATTGGAGAAGATGAACCCTATCTTCGTTGAGAATACTTGAGGGCTTGGTTTTCAATCTACGATGTTTGAAGAGAAGAATATGAGTCTAGTCTGAGTGAAACCCTTAAATATCCCCCTTAGGAAACCAAAAACGACTTGGTTTAGGAGTTAAAAAGCATGGGACGTTATGAAAATACCCCTAAAAATTTGCACTTGAAATCAACTCATCCAGTCACCATAGACCTTACCATGAGTCGTTGGTTGTCACCACGACTCGTGGTGACTAGTTGTTACATGATGGACCAACTTTCCACTTCTTTGATCTTCTCACCACGGGTGCTCATAATTACCCGTCCTTACATGCCATGATTCATCCCATGACTGTGGTCAATGGACTAGTCTTGCACCTTCTCTAAACTTCATCCAACGACTCCATACCACGACCCGTTGCAGGATATCACGAATAGTCACTGAACTCATTGGTTCTGGGGAAACCATAACACATTACTAGATTGTTGCTTATGACGACGCACATGATGGGTCGTCACTTTTCATAATAACTCGTTGTCATGACCCAAACATAGGCCGAGATTGAGACACTAGACAAAAAATTCCAACAGGCTCTAAGTCGACCCATGACATGCACATGATATCTAAAATTAACATACTCAAGTGGAAGTCTAATATATATAATAAAACAAAAGTCTGAAAATATCATAACATCTAAATACATAACACGGGGCTGAAATTGAACACATGCTATGTCTAAAAAGACTCTACCACTAACGAGTTGATGGGACAAGACCCCAACTAACTCACTAAGTATGAAACTGAAAATACTCAATACAACCGATAAAGGGCCCTCGGAAGATGAGGACTCACCAACTGAGGCTGGAAGATGCAAAGTTTGAGAGTTCGGCTACTAGCTGGTATGAGCGTGAACATCTGAGCCTGTATCATAAAATGATACAACATAGAGTATGCGGTCAGTTATTGGAATGTACTGAGTATGCAAGGTAAGTAAAATGGGCAGTTAAAATACACAAGAGTTCATAAGATTAAGACAACGTGATAATAAAGTAAATATCACAATGTAAACATACGACTCAAGGTTTTCACAATATTTGTGAACCAATGATCATCATAATCATAAGAGAAAGCTTTATTAAACATAACTTGAGCCATGTAACATAGACATGACATGAATAAATCTTGAGGAACAATGGTTGGACTCGTCTTAACCGACACCATCATGATAGAGCCTTACATGATGCCCCACTATTTCGCCCAAGTGGTCAAGACCGTCCCTGGCTTGCCAGGTAGAGGGACGTGCGTGCGTGGTGATATCACAAAGATCCAATAATATATATATCAATATATATATATATATATATACACACACACCTACAACAGTGGCACATAATTCTGAGACCACGGGGTTTACTTGAATGTCGGGTCTACTTGGTGCTAGACACTGCTCCCAAAAACATGCATGTGAGGGCTCATATAGTAACCATAATATCATTAATGAAATTCATGGTCAAATAATTAATAATATGATGTATCCCACTTGAAATACATGATTAGCCATAAATAAGGGCCCGTGAATCGATCAAGAGTCATAAATCCATAAATCATGAAAATCATGCATACTCATAAAATATTTATATACTTGATATTCATAAATCCATGATGAGTACTTGAGAGAAATCATATTATAAATCATAAATCATAAGTTAGGGCTTAAGAAGATCAAAATCATTGTGGAATCATAACTTGACTTTCATGAAGCATACATAATTGGGCATAATTTAATTAAAATTTGGAACATAAATTAATAATCAAAATAGTTATAAAATCTACCCATAAATCATAAAACATGATTTGATACATGAAGGGGGTTGACCCATAGATACATCATAGAGAATTTCACAAGAATTGGAATAAACCCCATAAGATCATGAAACTTTAATCTAAGGTTGGAATTCATGGAATTGAGAGGAATTTTAAGAATGAGTATGAACGACATTCGCATTCATAGACTTACATACCTGGGTAAATCTGATCAACACTCCTCCTTGAAAGCCCAAAGGAAATTAAAGAGGATTTGGAGAGATTCTTCAAACTTGATCTTCAAGGAAAGGCTCTAAGTTGCATGAATGGAATGGTAAGACTTAGAATAGGTTTAACACCCTAAAACCCTGCTCATTGAGCTTAAAACAATGTAATTTAGGACCTTAGGGCTTAGGAATTACAAAAACACCCTTAATGAAAACTTTGGAATTTTCTACACTGCCAGTGACCACGACTCATACCACGACTCGTGGTTACCATCCGTTACTAACTCTGATGAAACTTGCATTTTGAAATTGTCCACGAGTCACACCAGGACTTGTACTTCATCTAATGAGTCATGGGCTCCATTTGTTACCACAACAGGGAGAATTTTCCTGCTCCTTCCTATGGGCACTTACCACGACTTGTTGTTCCTCACAACGAGTCGTACTACGACTCGTACCATCCTACCATGGTAGCTCGGTGATAAAAAATGACTCCAACCTATGACTCGTTACATCATCCTATAGGTCGTACCTTGACTCATTACTCCATACCTCCACTTCTTCAACTACTAACCACGACTCCTCACGATGGGTCATCACATTAACCAATGAATCGTACCATGGCCCGTTATTCCAGACCTTCATACCCAGCAGCTTACCATGACTCCCACTACGATTCGTTACACCTTCCCACGAGTTATTCTGAGTTAAAATCTTAGATTTTTCTGTTGTTCTCATTTCAAATTCCCGAGTCTAGTCTTAGAAACTTTCGAGGTATTACACTCATCACATGAGTTGTTACATCTTGGTCCTTAAAAGCTCCACTGACTGCTTACCATGAGTCTGACCATGACTCGTGGTATAATATAAGAAGTAATACCATGACTTGTTCTGAGGCAAAAATTTCACTTTCCTACTGGTTTCTTGCTTTAAGTCTAGGGTTTGGTCTTAGGGACTTTTGGGGTGTTACACGCTAAAAGAATATAATTGCATTCTACCAGCCCTTTCGACCAACATTACTAGATTAGAAAAGCCCTTATGTGATCTTAATATTGATTTTCAAAAGAGAAGGCGTTTGAGAATAAAGGCAAGCATATAATAGTTGTGACTTATCGTATGTACATATTTGTGTGAGTTGTGTGTCTTTATCTTCTTTCTTGATCTTGTGTTCATATATTGTGTGTGATTATTGATTCTAAAAACAAACACTTTCCTTAGTCTAAACGTGAGGGCATATGGACGATAATGGATAGCATGAAATACTTCTCAATCTAGGTGTCTTGCCTGTTGAAGCAATGTCATGAGTAGAGATTGCATGCTTAGTCTTAATAGTTATGAGAAAGCTATTTTAGCATGATAAAGTGGTGTCTTACTGGAAAATTGTGTTGTTATAGATTCTTGCAAAAACCATCCTAGTCATCGAATTTCATGATACCAGAACAAGGGTCTAGGTCTGCGTTAGATTTTCTTATTTTTGATGCTTGAGGACAAGCAAAACCTTTAAGTTAGGGGTGTTGATGTGCTGAAACTTTGCAACACATTTGTACTTCATTTTATAAAGTTTGCATGCCTTTAATTGCTAATTTAAGTTAATACTAACTCTATTTTGCTAAGTTTCAGGAATCCTGTAAGTTGGTGTAAGAAGGCATAAAAATTAATGAAGTCTGCCAGATGTGGGTAACGGACAGACCATACAATCAAGGTGCATTTCCCACTTCCAATTGCACATTAGTCCCAAAGATAACACAAAGTGGCTACAAGGGATGGCTCAAGATGGGATCCACACTTTTTAGATGTGGTTTGCACTTCTAATATGCAAACTGTCAAATGATCCACCAACTCCAAACTAGTTCATCCAGTGAAGCAAAGGACGGAAGAAAGTGTAGACGATTTTCTCAATAGATGGTCCGTTAATTAAAAGACAGAGAGAAATCTAGCAGAACAAGTTTTCAATAGGCAGTTCAAAAAACGTTTCTTGTTTTGGAATGACAGTCTGTCCCTGTGACCTGAGCCCTCCAAACTTGAATTGTTATTGGGGTTTTCGAACATTGTATAAATAGTTATTTTTCATACATTTTTGGGGAGACTAGACAAGGTTCGACTAGTTTAGCATAGTTCTAATTATTTCTTAGTAGTTTTCATAGTTTGAGCATTGTATTGGAGATACTGATAATGTCCAAATTTACTCCTCCCTAAGAGTGAGTGTACACGGTCGTTTGCGATATAATTTACTCGACTTTATGAGTCGGGGTCGAACCCACAGGGAATAGGGAGAGATCACTACTAAAGTCGTATATAAATCTAAACTGGACAGCATCATTGTATCATATTTCATAGATTAAAAGTTTAGGGGGAAAATGAGAACATTAAATGATTCTACACAATATCATAACGAGGTAAAACAAATTGAAGAAACAATGAGAACAAATAATAGGGATGTGCTATGGATGAGGCATCGATAGGATTGGGGTTAATCAATAAGTCTAATGAATCAACTACTAAGATGAATAGCCATGGAAAAGGTTATACCCAATGTCTTTCAACCACTTGGGCGAATTTCAGTGTGCATATGAGTGTGAAGGATTTGTGATTTTGTGNCCCATATTGACTTGGAGAAGAATTAAGCTATTTGTAGCCTAAATCCTTGAATTGAGTTATCAAAATGGGTTTTGGCTATTTATAGCCCAACCATATATTTACAAAACTCAAATCTCCACTAATGCTTTCTCACCCATATCCTACTTCTCTTTTTCAAGCAAAAGAAAGACAAGTAAATACAGTCTATTTTTGCAACCATAAATATTTGCGTTAAAACTTAGGAAAAGCATTAAATTAATGCATAATAAGTGACTCTAAGACTAAATCAATAATACCCAATCAAATCTAAACCCATATCAAGCACACACCCCTAGTAATCAAATTATCTACTCATGATTGTAAACAAGAGAATTAAATCAATAAAAGATTCATTCACGTTCATAATTGAATAGTAAATTTCAGCTTTAATGTATACTTCAATGGAGAATTATTACCCTACAATATTGAAGAAGAAGAAAACTAGCTCTTACTTCTCTCTATATTTCTCTCTCTAAAAATTAGCTATTCAAAAAAGTACTTTTTTTCTAGAATCAAAGTGTGTACAAAATAGAGAAATTCTGCTCTTCTTTATGCTGCACAGATTCCCATTTTACCTTGGGAAGCTTCCAAATTATTCTTGTATCAGATCTGGATAACTTTACCCCTCAGCACGGGATCACTTGCGGCACATGCGAAATCTACCAGATGCAGGTGGTTCGCCGGTCATGTCAGATTGTCCAATTTAGCTTCTACATCTGCACCTACGTTTCATAGGTGCCAAGCAGCATTCCATAGTTTTTCTCCATCTTTAGGCCAATGTAACACTGCTACGCACTTGCATTTCACCAGAGTTAGGCCTGTGAAATTCAGGTCTTCTATTTTCAGTAGTTGCTCTTTGTTCAATTCCTTTACTTTCTTTATTTGAGCTTAATACCTACAAAACCAAAGGAAAAAGCATAAAACCTTCTATGATGAGTTGATAACAAAGCTTTGCTCATGCTTAAAAGCCTAAGGAGTTGATAAACTGTCAACTCATCAAACCCTCAAACTTAAACCA
This sequence comes from Datura stramonium, assembly GCA_018107945.1. NCBI lineage: Eukaryota > Viridiplantae > Streptophyta > Magnoliopsida > Solanales > Solanaceae > Datura > Datura stramonium. The sequence continues at coordinate 241,823 of JACEIK010001568.1, read as the reverse complement.
TTGCTTTTCCTCAAGCAAGGCATTTCCTCACAAATGGGAAATTGAATTAAGCATGGAAGAACACAAGAGCAACATATGAAAGACCCTTAACTCCAAAGACAACCCCAAAAAATCGCACACCGATTCACTCCAAAGAAAAGACTCAAACATGTTGCATACTCTTCAAGAGATGACCACAAGTAATTGGCACATTTTCACAAGTATTTTCTTTCATTCCAAACAAGGGGCTTAGTTCATCAAAACAAACTCAAGTACTATCTCAAGTCATTGATAGTTTATGTTCAAAGGTTTCCTTAAAGTTCACTGCTCATTTGCCCCAATCACACTTTTCAATTTAAAGCACATTTAAGCATGAACCCCAAAGAAGTGTTGCCACTCATACTAAGAGAGAATCCCTTTCATTTATCATGAATTTCACACATAGAGATTATAGAATAAATAATATATGTTCACTCTCACAAAGATATTTAAGTGCATGCAAATTGACCCATAGGCTTTCCCTTTGTGTATCTTGCCACTAACGTATAGTTGCTACACTCAAAATCACTAAGGACTTGCGGGTTATCATGAAGGCTAGGGGTAAGGGTAGGGCAATTTTTTAGCTCTAGTGACTAGAACCTCCCTAATGTCTTTTGTGAACTCTTTTTAAATATCCCACTACATTGATGAGCTCACTCCATCTTATCTCTCCTTAGTCATCATTTTCATTTCTTATCAAGAATCCTCCTTATAACTCCTTTTGAATCCACACTTAGCCTTATGTAAGAAAGAGGTAGTACCTTTCAAGAAGTCTTTTCTTCTAATGTTCAAGGTTTTTCAACCAACCATTTCCTTATTTTATCATACTACCCCTATTGAATCTCACATTTTCTTCCCCTTTTTGCAAACCTCCAAACTTAAGCTTTTGTCTCATTTCTTCCTTATCTCTCCCCATGTTTTGGGATTCAAGCCCCATCCTCCATTCTTTAAATATTAGCACTTAGGGAGGATGAGTGCTAAGAGAGGGATTATAAAAGGGTACTAGGCTTGTATTGTGGTTTCCCAAGAAAAGGGTCAAAGGCTCAAACATTGGTTAGCAAAGATAGACGTTCAAGGAGGTCATTATAGGTGAAGAGACTTATCCAAAGAAGGCTTAAGATTATGTTCTAAGTGCATCCACATCTAGAATTTCTCCTTGAGTGACACTTAGGAAATGTTCTAGACAATTATACATACAGAAGAATTCAACCCAATACTTTACCATACAAGAAATCACAATCCAAGGGGTTTAAATATGTTGAAAATCACATCAAAGGTATGACATTAGACAAGTAAGCATGTGACTCACAAGCCAATTAAGGAATGTATAACTCATGACAAAAGAGTGCTCAATTTAAAATTTCAAGTGCCTTTTTTTCTCACACTCTTTTGCAAAGCCAATAAAAATTTTCTGGTGGTGTCTCTTAAAGCAAGTGCAACATAAGACTCAAAAGACTCTATACTTGACATTTTTCCTTAAGAAATTTGCCTCTCAATCTATCATAGAAAAATACCACCCCAGTTTGACAACTAAAGAAAAAAATTTTCTTTCAAAAAGAACCGTGATAAAGAAAACCCTTGGAGTTTATTGCTATTATACTATAAACAAAGGCAAATTTCTTAAAACATGGGTTATCATGAAACATTTCAAAAAGTCAGATTGGCCCATCATTGGCAACCAACATTATCAATACAACAAATAAAGTTTAACACAAGCCCAACAAAGGCATTCATTCAACTAAGCAAAAAATTCAAAGACATCAACACAATAAAAATATTAAGCCCAACAAGGGCACAAAATCTAAAAGGCAACTAACAAAATGTACAAAAACTAATAACCAGCTAACAAGAGAGCCACATCCCACCCCTAACTAAAAATTGACATTGTCCCCAATGTACACTTTACGAAAAAGGATGGCTAAGAACACCCTGATCCGGCTACTCTTCCACATCATCATTGGCCTCCTAGTTTTCATCACCCTCTCCTCACTACTCAGCTCCATCCTCCTCATCAAATCCTACAAATAAATCATCAATTGGTCCTCGAATGTTAAGGGGATAGTCATAGCCTCATCAATGAAGCTCAAGTTGGGGTCAGCCATAGGTGCCCTATTTTGGATCTCTCTCACAGCATCTAAGAGAAAGGAGACTACTCCTTTCACCACGTCCACACGGGAGCATAATTTATTCAAGCTATCGAAGACATCCTTCATTGCCTTCTTCACCGACCTTTGTATAAGAGTGGATAAATCGTGAGACAACCTTTGGAGTTGGTTTTCATGAGATCTTGTCATCTCTACTAGCTTTTAATTCCACACGATCTTCAGGAAGAAGAAGGAGGAGGTGAAGGCCCGTGGAGTGGTGCCTCTCCAGAAGCATGCCCCGATATCTCGAGGTTTGGCTCATTGAGATCGGGAGTAAAGTGTGCCATATTGATGTCATGCATGGTGGAGCCCTAAGTTGTGTCCCATGCTTGCATGCTTTTTTTTTCTCTTAGGTGCATCTATGTCCCTTTTTCTATCAACAACGATGACACCGGTAGCGGATATTACAGTTTTATTGGGAAATAGTGGAACTCCCTCTTTGAGGTACAACTGAACAATGAGAACAGTGTATGGCATTGAGGTCGCTTCTTGTATGGCCTTACGCTACATTTGAGCATCCACCACTACCAAAATTAAAGGGCACCCCTAACATAATACAAGCAATGAGTATGGCCGCTTCGAGGTTCACTCGTTGATCATTCTTAGATAACATGATGCGTCCACATACAAATTCAAGCCATAACTTTTCCTCAAACTTTATGTCCTACCACACAATTTCTCCCCCCAATGGTAGCCTACACAGGCTAATATTGGTAATAATTCTTGTCACCCAACAAAACTGGTCTTCTTTAGACACCACCCTTACTAAAAACTCTGTCGCTGATCCAATCTCATCCTCCCAAAATATGGCACTGATAACATTAGGAGTGATGTCCACTTCTACACCCTGAACCATGGCTGAAGGGAGGTAACGGAAATTGTCAACCTTCCCTTTGTGATTCATTTCATCTTGCCTTGCTTGGTAAGAAGCATATAACTCCAACACAAGATTGAGGTAGTAGTTAGGTAGAAGCTCTGTGAACATGTGCCAATACCTGTCATTGAATTAGGCATTGATGTAGGGGAGGTCATTCCCCAGTCTAGCCAAGTCAAAGTACCTTTTAATGGTGATTGGCCTCTCCATGTAGATGACATAGTGTGCTTTCATATCGGGCATACAGAGGATGATAGCATCCCTAGTGTTGATGGAGGCTGGGGTTGCTTTGGATTTCCCTTTTCCTTTTCTCTTTGAGGTGGAAGTGTCCTTCCCTTTGTCTGCTTGCCTGTAAGATGTCATTTTGCTACAAAATAGTGTTAGTGCCACAAACATACCAAACATCTTTTTATATTTTTGATAATGAAAATTAAAGCACTAAGCTAAGGAAAAGAAAGTAAAAGATTGGATGGAAAATAAAATGAAGTAGCAACATCAAGAACTAGCAACACCTGCATTTCGCAGGCGGAGACCCACGATTCGCAGGTGAGTAGCAGGACTGCAATAGAACACTAAGCCAGCAAACCCTTCCCCTGCGCTTAACCTACGTTTTGCAAGTTGTGATCTGCGGCTCGCAGGTGTAGCACAGGGGGTTGGAAGTGGCTTGAAGCCTCAAACTCTCACATGTGTCATGTCCTGGGTTTTGTAGTTTTCCACCCCCGACTCGCAAGTACTTGGCAGTGGATGGCATTGCGTTTCTTGCTCATGAATTAGCCATTTTTGCACAAATTCAATCACAATCCATCTAACGAGTACTCAGACTTCCCCAAAATATTAATCAACCAATAAGACAAACTACATAATATTTTGATCACTCAACGCCTTCCCTTAAGATGGATGTTACCCTTTCTATTATTGGGCAACATTGATTTCCCAATCTACCCCAAAGTAATCAACTCAAATTCACAACTATCTCACTTCATTTACACATCACATTAGCAATTATAAGTAGCACACAAGAACAAAAATGAGGATTTTCCCTTAAGAAAGATGTCAACCTATCTATCATCGGGAAAATCGTGCATTTCATATATACAGGTTACTCAGACTTCACCCTAACTAATATTTCAAAACATAGAACCCATGTATTAGATCTATCATGATGAACAACAATACCCTCATTTTTCAATTGAACCTCCCCTCGCAATACCCACAACAATTAATAATAGTAAGCAAATGAAGAACATATGATGGGTAATTGGGGACAAGTGTTAAGAAAAAAATATAGATACTAGCATGCCTTCTTTGGTGCTACACTCATCAAGAATCATGAAAACCTAAGAATAAGCAATACATACCAAACAAGAGAGGTGAGCAATGGAAATCAAGAACTTGAAACCTTTGCTCAAAAATGGTTATCCCAAAAATTTAAAATTCTTTTGTTTAGTGAAAAAAGAATGGTGGTAGAAGATGGATTTTATATATGGAGGGAAAGGGAACGGGTAGGTAGGTTTAAAATTGGGAGTAAACAGGTACTGGAGAAGATGAAATTGTTGGTAATGGGGGTCATGGGGAAGGTAAAAAGTTGAAGAAAGGGTGGGTTTTAGGAACTGGAAGAAGTTTAAAAAATATAGGTTGGCCATGGGTCGGGTTCAGTCAATGGGTTAGTCAATATTTAAATAGTATTTCGTACCTGCTCCTGCAGTTGCAGGAGGTCACCTGCTAATTGCAGTTCCAAGCACATGTGGTATATTTTCTACCTAGTTCACTGTGCGACACCGCGAGAGAGCTGTGTTTGGTGGATTGGCACCGACGTTTCACCAGTCCCCCGTGGGTCACCTTTGCATTTCCCAGACATTTCCAGGTATTCTAGCATAGAACTGTGCTAGACCTATGTTTCGTGGGTTGACACTTGCATTTCACAGGTGAGGTGCTGAAGTCCCTTAGTGTCTATCAGCTTGTTGGTTCCTCTTTGCGCCTGGGCTGCATTTCGCGCACGAGCACCTGCATTTCGCAGGTCTCACACAACTTGTGCTGTATTTTTGTTTCAATTAGTGTATCACCCATCAATCTACAAAAATAAAAAAATAAAAAAAAACATCAACCATAACTAAAGTTTAAAACACTTGGGTTGCCTCCTAAGAAATGTCTTATCTAATATCGTGTCTCGACGGATTCATCACCAAACATCATTCATTTGGAGGATCATCCTCCCCATCAACTTCATCTTCACAATCACTCCCTTGCTCCTTGTCCTCATCAAGAACTACAATCACTTTACATTCGTTAGGGGATGTTGTTATTGACACACATTAAAAGTGACTTCTTCACCACCAACTCTGAATTTCGATTCCCCTAGCTCCACATCAACAAGTTCTCTTCCAGTGGCGAGGAATCTTCGTCACAAGATGATGGGCACCTCAATATCCATGTCACAATCTAGCATGACAAAGTCGACTGGTAGAATAAACTTGTCCAAACAGACCAAGACATCCTCAAAAACTTCAACGGGACACTTGATCAAATGATCCTCCATCAACAATCTCATTATTGTAGGCATGGGACTTCCTAAACCTAACTTCTTGAAGATTATGAGAGGCATTAGGTTGATACTAGCCCTGAGAACACATAATTCCTTGTTGAACATACACATCCCAATAGTGCAAGGGATAGTGAATGCTCTTGGATCCTCTCTTTTTGGAGCGGGTTGCTAGCCAACACGACACTACAGTGATGCGACACCTTCACTGTGCCCGCATCCACTATGTTATTTTTCTTCAGTAACTCTTTAATTAATTTAGCATATCCTAAAATTTTGAGAAATGCATCAACCAGTGGTATATTGATGGATAATTTGCTAAACATGTCAATGATCTTTCGAAACTAGTGTTCCTCTTTCTTTTCACCAACCACTGAGGTAAGGAGGTAGGATTCTAGGTTCTTGGTGATGTGCATTTGAGAACTCCTCGCCCTTTTTCTCAGTATCAACATTCTCTTAAGGAATATCTACTCCTTCTTCAACTTGTTCTCCTTCATCGTTACACAAATTTGTGCATTTGGCACCTTATCTCTTACTCCATCAATTTTGGTTGGATTAACAGCTTGCTTAGCCTTCACACCCGCATCAGCCTCAATTTTTCCAATCCTAGTGACAATCTCTATGCAATAACCATCCTTCTTCATATTTGGTACGGTATCACTTGGGAGGGTTCCCTTCATCCCAAAGTTAATTTGTGATGAGAGGTGGTTCATTTGATTCTAAGTGCTTAATGGAAGACGAATATAACTCACTATTTGGGTGAGGTTAGACACCTCCCCTTTAAGCTCTTTCACCCCCACTATTTGTGGACTCAACCTTCTTTAAAACTCATGCCAACATCTCTTCTATCCGTGAATTTCCAACATCACTCACTCCGAGTTGCATTTGGGATGCCTCGACCTTGGGAGAGGGAACATATGGGTTTAAAATTCTATGGTATCACTACCCTTCATGATTTGGTTCACGATTTCCCCATCTCTCATTCCTATTGGTCCAACCTTGATTCTCCCTATTTCTCCAATCTTAATTCTCGTCACGAGGACACTAAGGGCCTTGGTTGGCACCTTGATATCCCCAACGAGAACCCACCACTTGGCCAGCCATATACTGACATTCTTCTTCATATCTTGGAGGTGAAGTCTCTCCTTCATATTTCATGTGTCCTTGGGTTCCTACTGCATTTATACTCTTGGCACCAGCCCCCACCACATTCTTGGTCATTAGCTCAAGATGGGTCATCATTTTGGCCAAGGTCTTATCCCTTTTTTCATCACATTTTCTCATCTCCACAGTCACAAGGCTAGGAATGGCACCACTTGAGGATACCTCAGTGCCCTTAGTATGCCATGCTTAGTTCATCTTGGTCATCCGATATAAGAGAGCTTTGGCCAATCCATATGTTTGGTCCATCAAGGATCCACTAACGAGATTGTTGTCCATGAACTTATTGGTTGAGTCAAGGGCGCAATAGAAGCTTTGGAGGAGAATTCCATCAGGCAATCCATGGTTTGGACATATTTCAACTTTCTTTTTGAAGCGGAGTCAAACCTCATGCAAGGGTTCTCCCACGAGTTGTCTAAAATTAGTGATTTAATCCCTCAATTACAACATCCTTGAGGGAGGGAAGAATTTGTCCTAGATAGCCTCTGTTAACTCCTGCCAAGAAGTAATACATCCCAGGGGCAACCCCTCTAGTCAAACAGTGGCTTCTCCCCTCAATGAGAATGGGAAAAGCCTTAGTCGAATTGACTCTTAGATAATATTGGTGATATTGAAGGGCTGGAAGATTTCAAGAAAGTTATGGAGGTGTCTTTTAGTGTCTTCGCTTGGTTGCTCTCCAAACAGTCCCTTCATTTATAGCAAATGTAGCATAGTGCTTGTCACATGTAATACCACATTCCCTACTGTAGGTGGTAGGTGAATGACACCCGCTACATCAGGCAACATTGGCTTATCATCATCTTGGTCCATGTGACCTTCCATAGAATCCACTTTTGAGTCTTGGCTCATTAAATCCAACCTAAACAAGCAGCGAAAACAACAACGAATATAATTCACACACGATGCTTAAAGTTCAAATTAAAAAACAACTTCAGGCTATCAATGCCCCAGCAACTGCGCAAAAATTGATAACGTCCAAATCCACTCCTCACTAGGAGAGTGTAACACTGCTACTTACTTGCATTTCGTCGGCGTCAGACCTGCAAAATGCAGGTCTTTTATTTCAGTAGTTGCTCTTTGTTCAATTTCGTTGCTTTCTTTGTTTGTGTCTAATATCTGCAAAATTAAAGGAAAAAGGCATAGAACCTTCCTAGATGAGTTTACAAAACAAAAACTCATGCTTAAAAGCCTAAGATACCCATTGAAGATTAAATTGCTCAATTCATGTTTTATCTCTCTTCTTGTTGCTATGTAAGCAATTAGTTTGAAATTCATGCTTTACTCTTCTTCTTCTTTTATGAGTAGCTAAACCCTGATCTAGGGATGTGAACCCTAATAATCTTAATTTGTTGAAATTAGTTATGGCCTTAAGAATATTTGATTAATTTATTCTTTGCAAAGTGGTGTTGGTGGTGAAAGTCATCGAATCATGCCCAATTATCTCTATTGTGCTTGAGAGTTCCAATTAAGATTTGGGTAGCATCAATAAACAATGACTCAAGGTTCTAAGTGGACATTGTTTTGTTACTTGATTTTAGCTTGGAAAAGGAAGAATTTAGTAATGAGGGGAGAATTTAATAGTGGATTGGGATTTGATTATGTGGGGTTGGGCTAGAAATAGCCAAGAGCCATGATCATAATCCCTTTAGAGGTTGTTGGCTAGAAATAGCTCTGCCCCTAATCCAAACTTTATTGGAATAGTTGAATTGTACCTTGAGGTTCCAAAGGACTTTGGGATAAGGAGCCAAAGTGGTTGAAAAACATCGGGCTCCATCTTTTTCCAAGGTTATTTACACATATTAGTAATAACTTAACTATCTAGTAAATTCTGATTTGATTGACAACCCATCTACACCACACCTCTATCCCTTTCTCATTATTGTTTCTCAATTTTGGTTATCTTTTCCTCTTGATTAGCTTATTTTAGAATCCACAATATTATTGTCTCCATTTCCCCCAAAATTTACTTCTATGTTTTCACTGCTTGGATGAGAATCAATTCAATTCACTAAACAACGCTTGTGTAAATCATTCTCTTGTCCTTTTGGGATTCGATCCCAATACCCATCAGATTATTTATTTTGATACAACGATCGCTTATATTTTCTCTAAACGAGAAGTGTAATTTGATCGTTATCAAAAATGATGTTGTTGCCGAGGAATAACGCTTGATATCCGTGAGTTGTTTGTTAATTTGAATTGATCTTGCATCTTAAGTAGTTTAACATTGTTCTTGTTGTTGGTCATCTAGGGTGAATCCATATGAGCCAACATTCCCAAGCAGGAGATAGCTCAGTGGAAGGAAATATGGAACATGAAGAAGAATCCTGTCCTGCCTTAGATCACAGGTGCCATTTGCCTATCATCTATCTTGGGGAATGCGGTGTTTCACGTCACTAGTAAAATGTTGCAGCTGTTTCAAATGAAAGGGTTCTTCGAGGGTGAACTGAGTGAGGATGCAAACCACCATTTGAGGAACTTCCTAGAGATTTGCCAACCTTTTAACTTAACGAATATAAGCCAAGAGTCTATTAGGTTGAGGCTCTTTCCATTCTCCCTAATGGGAGAAGCAACTATGTGGTTGGAGGAGTTGCCATCGGGATGCATCACCTCGTGCAAGAGTTGACAGAAGAATTTTTGGATCGCTTTTTCCCTCCTCAAGGATGTTGCAGTTAGGGGATGATATTACAAACTTTAGGTAAGAGCCGAGTGAGTCTTTGCATGAAGCATGGCTGAAGTTTAAAAAGAAAGTGCTCTTTGCCCTAACTATGGTCTTCCTGATGGAGTGCTACTTCAAAACTTTTATCGAGCCCTAGACTCTATCAATAAATCAGTCTCCAATAATCTAGCTGGGGGATCAATCACGGACCAGAAATATGGTCTAGCTAAAGCTCTCTTGGACAGGATGACAAAGATGAATAGGGCATGGAATACAAGGAGATGAATGTATCTTCACATGATATTGTTCTAGTTTGCTAACAGCTGAAAGGAGAAAAAGAGATGAAGAGAGAGATGAAAATCATGATAAAATGATAACTCAACTTAAATTAATGACTAAGCATGTGATGGGAGTCGGGCCTAAAGTTGTGAATGATGTGGGAATTCAAGGTACAATGCATTTTGAGGGAGTGTCATCACCACCAAGGTATGAGGAGGAGTGCCAATATATTGAAAATCAAATGGGGAGTTCTCGACCCGGGTACCAAGGGACTAATCAAGGCCCTTTCCGCCTAAGGGAAGAGAATCAAGATTGGAGGAACCGTGACGCACAAGAGTGGCCTGATCTAAATGAGAGATGGGGCAATAGAGGAAAAAATCCCGAGGGAGATCTCTATCATAGAAGCTCGAATCCATATGTTGCCCCTTCCTAAAGCTGAGAATGCCCAATTCCTATAGGGTTTGAGTGATGTTGGGGACTCAAAAATTGAAGAAATGTTGGCAAGAGTTCTCAATAAAGTTGAATCAACGGACATCAGGGTCGAAGAACTTAAAGGGGAGATGTTTAACGTTTCCCAAACAGTGAGTTCAAACTTGTCTTCTATCAAGAATTTGGAAGCCAAAATTAACCACTTATCTTCTCAAATGAACCCCATATGAAGGGAACACTTCCTAATGATACAATGCCAAATCCTAAAAAGGATAGTCAGTGCATGGCCATTGTCACTAGGAGTGGCAAGATGCTTGGAGATGTGGGCGTTAAGAAGCCCAAGGAAGTTGTTTCCCCAAAGGAAAGTTATATGAAAGAATCAGATTAGGTGCCACAAGCACCAATAGGTTGTGATGATGTTAAGGATCAAGGTGATGGAGATGTTGATGAGACTCCCTCAAATTCTGAGGAAGGAGATGCAGGTATGAAGGCCTCGAGTGAGAAAGAACAAGAACTAAGAGTTTCACCTCCTTATCCACAACAGTTGGCCAAAAAGAAAAAGGATGATCAATTCAGCAAGTTTATCGACATGTTCAGATATGCAAAGTTTATGAAAAAGATATTGAATAAGAAAAAGGTAGTGGATATAGGCACCGGAGAGACAACACATCATTGCAATGCCATGATGATGAGCAACCTTTCCCCGAAACGGGAGGATCCGGGAGCCTTCACAATTCCTTGCACCATAGGGTTGTGTGTATTTAAGAAATGCCTTCATGATCTTAGGGAAAGTATAAATTTTATGCCCCTCATAATCTTCAAGAAGTTGGGGCTTGGCAACACCAAACCTACCTTAATGAGATTGTTAATGGTTGATCGCTCTATCAAGAAACCGATGGGTGTTTAGGAGGATGTATTGGTGAGGGCAGATAAGTTTATTCTACCAGCTAACTTTGTGGTTCTATATTGTTATATGAATGTGGAAGTTCCAATCATTTTAGGGAGACCATTGCTCGCCACAAGCAGAGCCTTGGCAGATGTGGAGCAAGGTAAGCTCAAGTTTCGTGTGGGAGGTGAAGAGGTTACCTTCAAGGTATACCAATCCCATTAATCTCCCAATGAATGTAAAGCGATTGGAGTGTTGAATGATGAGAGTGAAAATGGAGGATTTGATATGGAAGAGTATTATTCAGAGGATGATCCTCCGAAAAATGGAATCTGAATGAGGGATATGTCGGGCCACGACATTAACTAATGTGCTCCTTGGGAGGCAACCCAAGTGTTTTCTTTTGAGTGTTTTAATGTCATTGTTGCTTTTCTTTTGAAGGACTAAGTAGATGTGAGGCTGGGAGGAGAAGCACAAAAATAGGGCAGGAACCGCGCTAGACCAACGAATCGTTGGTCCGGATACGCGAACCGCCGATGCCTTAAGTAAGAGAGGAAGAAACCTGGGAACAAAAAGGCCAAACCGGCGAGTCACTGGTGAAACGCCGACACCAGTCCGTGAATGGCCGTGTGACCGCCAACTCAGTTCAGAATGCCTGAGAAATGGGGCATAAATAGCGACCCCCAGTGAAACGCAGAGTCCAATTCGTGAATCGTCGGATACTAAGTAGAGAACTAGGCACCAATTTAGGTCAATGGTGTTAAGGTGGCAAACTTTTGCTTCTCATTGATGACCACTAGTGAAGAGCCGATACAGGTACGTGCTTTAAAATCATGACCAACCTGACCTAGATTGCTTTTTAAACCGCCCTAACCGGATCATTTCCCTTTTTATTCTCCTAAAATCCCCTTTTCCCCACCTTTGAACACTTTCCCCATACAACTTTTCATCTTTCAACATCCCCCTTCCCACTCACTTTTACATTTTCCCACTCCCTTTCAATTAAATCACCATTGAATCCCCACCTTCTTCTCAACCAATCCCATTCCTCCCTCTTCACCTATAAGAACCCCTACAACCAATTTCCTCAACCTCATTCTAACTAAATCCTACTCTTTGCTAGCAATTCAAACTTTCCACCATTTTTGAGCAAGTGCAAGCTTCCACATTTCTCATCTACTCTCAGTCTTGTGTTTGGTAAAATGCTTCTAAACTCTAGTATTACTACAATATCTAGTTCTTGCATATAAACTTTGATGTTAGCATGTATGTCCCTTCTCTACACTACCTATTTCCCCCAAATTTTCATTATTGTGGGTACAAATGCTGAATGTTGTTGATTGATATGATGTGAAATTAGTGGGGGGTGGGGTTCTGATACTTAAGTGGGTGTGGGGGAGATTATTGCTATTGTGTATTCAGAGATTCTCATGATGTGTTTAATAGTTTAGTTTAGGGTGTTGTCTGAGTAACCCCAAGGGCTACAAAGGACCCAATTTTCCCGATGATAGATTGGGTGCTGCCGTTCTTAAGGGCAAATCATCATTTTTTTTCTTTTTGCTTGTGTATCAAATGCTTATATATGGTGGGAGTAGGTGCATTTGAAAGTAGGATGTTGGTTTGTATTTTAAGGAAATGGGGATGATGACCATCGGCTACTTGCTGGTTAGGTCCAGCAAAATGCCGATGAAACACCGTTTCAGGAAAAATTGGCTTTAGGACACTGCCTTTAATCCGCGTTGCATCAGCACCTCGCGGATCACGACCGGCATCTCTCCAATGAGTTGCTGGATAAAAGTTCAATGAACTTGTGTTCTACCAATCGCTGGCGGTTCACCAACGTTCCGCGAATCACTTCTTGCGGCTCGCCAACATTCCATTAGTTCTGCCAACTTTTTCATGATGATCCCTCCCCGTGATTCCAATGTAATCTATATAGTAGTCATTGTTTGTTTATTTTATCATTGGAAAAATACAGAAACAAACATTGTGAATGGCACTAACATCACTTTTTTAGAATATGACTTCATCTAAGAACCTGAGCAAGGGCAAGGCCCCAGCCTCCTCTTCCACAAAAGGAAGGGGAAAGCAATGGCACCCGCAGCACCCACCAACTCTTGGGAAGCCATAATTTTCTATGTGCCTTACATGAAGGGGCACTACGCCATTTGCAAGGGTCGTTCTATCACCGTGGATAAAAGATTTGACTTAGTGGGGCTGTGAGGTGACCTCCTCAACATCATAGCTCAGTTCACTGACAGGAAATGATATGTTTTCGCCAATCCACTCCCGCATTATTACTCCAGTATCGTCCTGGAGTTTTACGCTTCCTACTAGGATAGGTAGGAGAGCATACACCATAAGGCAAGGTGGATGAATTTCCCTACCTGCCTTCAAGTTAGGGTGCGAGGTGTGGAGATTGACATCACTCCAGTAGCAATTAATTATCTATTTTGGGAGGATGAGCTTTAAACTGACTCGGAATATATGGCCAAAATTTCTAACAAGGAGAATCAGTTCTCATGGATAGCTCCGATCATTACCACAGACACACCCTTCTACGCTATAATGGGTGACGAAATTTCTCTCCATGATCTCAAGTTTGAGGCCAAGCTGTGGTTCAACTACATTTGTGGCCGGATCATACCTTCAAAGAACGAGCAGCAGGTCAGCTTAAAAGCAACTATCCTTATCACCTGCATCAAAAGAGGGTTCCCCATAAACTTTGGAGAAATTGTGGCTATATAAATGAAGAGGAAAGTAAGGCAAACCAGCACCACTATTCCATAGTTGTGCTCATCTCTCAACTTTGATTGCAAGTGCCACTGTCCCCAGATGAAGCCCCTAGCTCCACAACTAGTGTAATCACAGTAGATCATAAAAGGGACACAGATGCACCCATGGTTAAGTGAAAGCGGATGCAGGGCTTTGATTTGACAGATTGGTCTTTCTCCCATGGTTCTAAGTAGTCTCCACGGGCCCCTAATCTGAACATGCCGCACTTAGAGGCATCAGGACAAGCCTCAATGTACCTATTAGGGGAGCATCACCTCCTCCAATATCCTCCCAACCTACCATCTCCACAGGCTTGTGGAATGACTAACTCTCATAAGAGCCAGCTTCAAAAGTTGGCTAAGAGCGTCCCTGCCATTATCGCCCAAACAGTAAAAAGGGAGATGAAGTCCATGTATGTGGGATGAGTGTTCTTCTGGGTGGTCATTTGTGGTTTATTTCTTTTATGACTTGATGTAGCCCTTGTCAGATTTTTGTTTTATAACTTGTGAGGAATTATGAGCCTTTGTCGGGCGCATTTTAACAATGTTTGATGATTTCCTTGTCGGGCTGTTTGTTTGGTTAAATTGGTAAATGGATGGATAAAAGAATTGCCTTTGGATGTTAGTGCTAATGAATGGGTCCTTGCGTTAATTGCCAAATTTTGCATTGTGATCCAAATTTTGGTTGTCACCTTCATAAATAGTAGCTTGTAATGAAACTCCAAGGGTTTTCTTCATACCACGGTTCTTTACCCAAGGAGCATTTTCTTTTTCTTTTCTTTGTTTTTTTGTAGGACCAGGTTGACATTTCACAATGATAGATGGTGAGGAGACTCTCTTAAGGGAAAATTCTATATCTTTCTTTAAGTCTTTTTTGGAACTGTTTTTGAGAGGTACCACCACAAATTTTTTTATGGGATGAAAAAAATGAAAATGGGCATTTGAAATGAAAATTGTGGCAGTCTCTTGTCATACATTACATATTTCCTGTTTGGCTTGTGAATTTGCATGTTCTCATGTATTGAATCGAAATCTTATGACAATGATGATTTGTGTGAACTCTTTGGGTGTGATGCCTTGTGTGGTAAGGATTTTTGAATGAATCTCATGCATCTCTACTTGTCTAGAACTTGCCCTAAGTGTTATTCAAGGTGAAATCCTAGATATAGCTACATTTAGAATATGATTTTAGGCTTTTATTTGAATAGTCACTTCACCCAAAATGACCTCCAAAAATTGCTTCCCTTGTTAGCCAATATTGAGCCTATGAACTGTTTATTCTTGGAAATCACATTATAAACCAATGTCCCTTTCTGTAACACTCATTTTGGAACCCATCCGCCCTAATTGCTAGGGTGAGTTAATGACAATAATGGGGGTGTGAAGCCCAAGACATAGGGAGAGTAAGGAAATCAGTGAGAAAGAGGCAAAAAGCCTAAGTTTGGGGGTTTACAAGAAAGAGGGAAATATGAGGAGCCTAAATTTGAGGTAGCACCAAATTGTGATTAAAAGGAATGAAATGATGAATTGAGAAACCTTAAGGTACCAAAAGAGAAAATAATAGTGAAATGGTGTTACCTCTTGCTTAGACAAGGCTTAATGTGATAGCCAAATGAGCTACAAGAAAGGACTTTGAGTCATAAAAGATGAAAACTGTTGCAAAAGGAGGAATAAGGTGGTGTGATCTAAAGAGTTGGATGGGGAAGATAAAAGGGTTCACATAAAGGCGTTAGGGAGGTTCTAGTCACTAGAGCTAAATATTTGTCCTACTATTACACCTAGCCTCTACATTAGTGGCGAATTACACGAAAGGAAAGCCTATGGGTCAAGATTGTGGGCATGTAGATTTCTATCGTGAGAGTGAGTGTGATCATCTTATTCTATAATCCCTTATGTGTGGATTGATTTATGATGAAGAAAAGGGATTCTCTCTTGTAGTGAGTGGCATCACTCTCTTTTTGGGGCATACTTGTATTAAAGTAAAGGTGTGATTGAGGCATGAGCAATGTGAGCTCCAACGCAAACTTTAAATGTGCATGATTATGATTTGATATGCTATGTGTATTTGATTGGATAAGCTATGCCCTTTTTTTCAAAATGAAAAAAGTTGTGAATTATGCCTATGAATTGTGGTTGCCTCTTGATTTTCCACACTTAAGGGGGAAATTGCTTCTCTTTTTCTATGAGTTGGTGAGCATTTTTGGGTTGTCATAGATTAAGCGATCATTGATGCATAGACTCTTGTGGAGTGACATGCCATTCCTTTTTCTCAACTGATAAGAATTGCTTTACTTGAGGAAAAGCAATGGTTCAAGTTTGGAGGTTTGATGAATTGGTAAATTAACTACTCATTAGGCTCTTAAGCATGAAAATTAGCTTAGTTTTCAAGTCTTTTAGTTGGATTTATCCCCTTTTTGCCTTTGGATGTGCAGATATTTGATTTGAAGAGAAGGAGCATGAAGTTGAGGCAAAAGGATGAGATTCAGGTGAAAACACTATCACTCCACCGGAGGACACCAGCGAAACTCTAGTCAACCACAGGCACTCACTGTATTACTGAACAACTACAACCGATGGCTCGCAGACAACAAACGGCGATCCGTTGGTTCCATCGCCGAAATGTGCTGGACTTGACTGGACAACTGATGAGGTCAACCGGTGGCTCGCGGATAGCAACCAGTGAAATGCCGAAGGCATCACCAAAAGGCTCTGGAACTTCACTGGATCACAAAGGAAAGCAACCGACAGCTCGCGGATAGCAACCGGTGAACATCCGGCTCAATCACAAATGAAAGACGTTTGAAAAAGGGCAAAATTGGCCAGCCCTAAAAAAGAGGAGAATATTATGACCTACTTTTGTATATATTCTAGAAGAAGTGTTCTGAAAAGATCATTGAATATACCCTTTTATTTTTTAGAGAAAAAGAACTCTATTGGAGAAGAGAAAAAATATTTGAATATTGCTTTTTCATCTTCATCTTCTTCAGCAAGGTATAACCACAATTATAGAGATTTTTTGAGCTTGATTATGCTTACTCTTAATGATGAAATTATTGAGTTTATTGATAAATATGCTCTTATATTTCTCAACTATGAGTAGCTAAATCTATAGCTAGAGGTGTGTATGATGGGTATTTAATTTGATTGGATATTGCTAGAGTTGTCCTGTTATTACTTTATTAGTGTAAATCTATTGAATTCTCCTCAAATTGTAGTTGATTGCTCATAGTTGCAAATATGGGTATTGTTTTCTTACTAGATTTTAGCTTGAAAAAGGAAGAATTAAGTAATGGGAGAGAATTTAATAGTGGATTGGTATTTGATTATGTAGGGTTGGGCTAGAAATAGCCAAGACTTATGATCATAATCCTTTTAGAGGTTGTTGGCAAGAAATAGCTCAGCTCCTAATCCAAACCATATTGGAATAGTTGAATTGTACCTTAAGGTTCGAAAGAACTCGAGGATACTAAGCCCAAGTGGTTGAAAAACTTCGGGCTCCATCTCTTTCAAAGGTTATATACAGGTATTAGTAATAACTTGATTGTCTAGTAAATTCTGATTTGATTGACATTCCATCTACACCACATCTCTAGCCATTTCTCATTATTGTTTCTTAATTTTGGTTATCTTGCTCTCTTGATTAGCTAATTTTAGAATCCACAATATTATTGCCTTCATTTCACCTAACATTTACTTCTACATTTTTATTGCTTCGATGCGAATCAATTCAATTCACTAAACAACACTTGTGTAAATCATTTTATAGTCCTTGTGGGATTTGACCCTGACACCCGTCAGGTTATTTGTTTTGATACAACGATCGCTTACATTTTCTCTAAATGAGAAGTTTAATTTGAGGTTTATCACATGTTTTCAGATAGTCCATATTACAGAGGAGACTCTGCCGAAATTTTTCTTGCAATGCTTAAGAACTAAGTGTCTTAAGATTGAATTACATTCGAGGATGAATTTCCTTAAGGGGGGAAGGATGAAACGCCCTGTGAAGGAGTGCCGATAGACATAGTGAGAAAATAATTCCTCAGGCTAAATTTTTTATTTTTATATTTCCCGAAGTGAAATAATAAGGAAATAAAATTTCTCGAGAAGAATCGGCCTCGGGTGTTGAGTGACAACAAGTTGGCTAGAGAGCCACGCATGTAGACGCACGTCGGCAGGGAGACGCGTGTGCACTGGCACACAGGGCCACACAATGCACAGGCAGCTTGATGCATGGAGATGTGCGGCGCGCAGGCAGCCCACCGCAGCGAGCAGCCGCAGGCAGGACACTGCAGCATGCGGCTCGTCGCTCCACTGTCCTTCCACAATGGGAGGTCTACCGCAGACCTCCTCCACTGCCTCATATATATGTGTGTGATGTGTGTGAGTGTGATATGTTTGATGAATCATTTAAATATTTTCCAAAAATAGTAGGCGGGCTAGGGCGATGTTCTCTCTTGGATTTTCAACAAAGTAGGTCAGATAAGCTATCAAATCATCTCCAATCCTGGAATTCTTCTTAGGTAATGAATCAGGGGATACGAAGAACGTATCTAAAAAGTTGAATCTTTTAAATTGACCCAGTGTAAGTTCGTAGAAAATGACTTGAGAATTAATTACAAAGGCGGGAGCAAAATAAAAGAAAATACTACAAGTAGTAATAAAGTAGAAGAAAAAGATACTTACAAAGAGTTTTCTATTGATAAGAATGAAAAATAGAGAACATAGAGAGGTTTGGGCAATTTGGAAGTGAGTGTAGTGTTTTTCGAATGCCCTTCCTAATACAAGGTGAAGGTCTTAAATAGACCTCAATATGATGAGTCAACTAATTACTACCTGCTATCTATTTACATGTGTCCGCAGCGGCATATTTAATTTTACACGGATCTATTTAAAAGATGTCTTCATCTTCTTGAAATTTGATATTTGTCATTCATGACCTTGGAATTTGATAAGTTCCAAGTACTTCATGCACATGGGAAGTTGTAGAATTTCCATTTGTCCTTATGTAGCTTGTCTTTTGCTGCATTATTTTTGGGTGGATTCTGAGTCCTTTGCTTTTGATGTAATAACTTTTAATTTTTATGAAAGGATAGTCTGACCGTCTTCTTTGGTTGAGAAGATAAGCTTGAGCTATCCCTTGCGGATATAACATGTCTCCATTTCTTGGTTCACTTGTATGAGAGGATGCAGTATCTAATAATTCCATTATCTATTTTTGTTGGGTATCTTTTCAAGTTTGACAGGAGCTTTGCTGGAGCCTTCTTTTAATTATTCCTTGTATGTTGGAAACCTCACATGCGTGTGAAGAACTTGAAGTTTTCTTATATTCTGAGGTGTTGAATTTACTTGACCTTTGATTTACTGATGGTCTTATAGATATTTAATCCGCCTTTCAAATTCATGAATATCAAAGGACCAGCTGATAATATATGAAATTCTTTTTGCAATAAAAACTTACACAATTTAATGACCCCGATAGGGTAGAAATATTCTGCTCCACACAAAATTTTCAAGTTCATATCTGAAAATGTTTTGACCATACCTGTTTATTTCCTCAGGTGATTCACCATTCGTAAAACCATCTGGGGATGATCACGCTCTTCATTTCTTCGAATACTTAATGGAAACCAAGAGTGAGTGTTGGGCCTTAGATACCTTAAAGTTGCCACCAGACTTCCTTATAATGCCACAGGTTATCTTCAAGGGTCTATGGGTTCTTTGATAAGGGAATGGGTGTATGTAGATGATCTACAAACCATTCAAACGGACTTAAATTCTTTTAATTGTGAAGTTCGAGTACTGAATCTTGTCAGTATCCGGACATTTAATTTATCCTCAATTTTCTTGAATCGATGTACGTTTAAAATGAACTCATAATACCTTCGGATTTTAAGGATCATCTGTCTCACATAATTCCAATTTGTGTAGCAGGGTTTGCAGTAACTCACTCCAAAACCTTCATATTTTTATCGAGGCCATGATCGCGGTCACTTATAAGCTGTTAGCTCAAGCGCTATTTATTTGAAATATTTTCTCCATTTTCTTTTCGGAGTCGGCGCGGGGAACTGCACAGTATGTCTCTAGTGGCTTGTTCAGCTATCCTTTTAGATAGAGATAGTTTTGTCGCACGATGAAAGTCTCGTTTAAAGCGACTTTTAATAGTTTGTAATGTAGTTTGGCTTGGTTATGGGTTCTTTAATAGGGGACGGAATAGTAGCTTTTGGCAAAGATAGAATTCTTCCAAAACTGAATATTTATTTTCTAGTTTGTTTTTCCTCTTCTTTGAAGGTTTTTCATTATTTCTTTTAGTTTGAAAGGCTGAAATGGAGAGCCTCAAGGGCTATATACCTTGTGTTTCGGGTCTCATTTAGTTTCTGTAGAAATTTCCTAGTAAAAAAATCTGGGGAGAGAATTATTTTCTCCTTGTATAAACTCGATTTGATAATCAAAAATTTGGATAACAAAGCTTGCCATCGGCAAATATTTGTTTAGAAACCATATTGTTTCCATCTTTTTGTAAAATCTTTGGCTTCTTTGCAGTCTGCTAAGTATTAAAAATTCTTTATTCATTAGATCGTCTTGAAATTTTTGTGATACATAGCACTATAGCCAGAATTTCTTTTAATGGTGCTGTAATTTTAAGTATTTATTTCCAATTCTGAAGTGAATCTTACTAATTATTGGGGTTTTAGGGAGATTTTTGTTTAAGGATGCCTCCATATCCATATGCGGCGTCGTTTCTCACTATCATGGGTACTCCGGATGTGGTATTCCTAGGCATGATTTTGAACTATTTATTTTATTTTTGAATTTGTCTTTGTTCTAATCCCATGGGACTGGATGGCGGGATTGGATCCTTCTTAAGACGCTGATAAGAGGCTTACAAACCTGTCTAATATTTGGAATAAAATCTGCAACATAATTGAGACTTCCTAAGAATCTCTAAAGCTGAGTTTTATCAATTAATTCATCTGAAAATTTGGATGAGAACGGTATGACTCTACAAATGGGTTTATAGGTTCCTTAATATAAATCATGGCCACAGGAATCTAATAGCAGTCAGGAATAACTTAATCTTTTTAACACTTACTACTAATCCGTTTTGCTTATGAACTTTTAAAGGTTTGGATATGTTGAAGTGTTGGTCAATATCTTTAGAGTATGTTAAAAACATCATCTGTAAACTATAGAAATATGAATATGTGGATGTGTATTGTTCATTATATTCTGAAATTCGGGCGGTGCATTTTTAATCCAAATGGAATTGCATTCCATTCATATTGTCAGGTACATTAAGAACTGTTTTATATTCATACTTTTTCTACTATCTGATTGCCAAAATGAAATTTCATATCGAACTTACTATAAATGATAGCTTTATAAGTTCTTTTAAGAAGATCTCTTTTCTTGGGTATTGGATACCTGATCCATTTTAAAATTTTGTTAAACAATTATTAATGACTGGCGGACCCCTCTTTCTTTTTCCGCACTATTATTGACATAGAATGATGAACAACTCCCATGGTGACTTGGAAGGTCTAATAATCTTTTATCTAGTAAATCATTGATTTCTTTTACAATATTCCATTTACTCCTGATTCATTTGAATAGGTTTGCCCTAGTAAGGATATTTTTTTGAATCCCTCAATATATGGTAACTCAATAATATGGAATTTCCTATCCAAAAAGGCATTAGGAAATTCCAAGCAGACTTCTCGTTACATGAATTCTTGCTTGAAACTTTTAATTTGGCTTCTACCTTGGATTTTTTAGAGCGGATTCAATCCGTTTAAATTTTATCTCGTACTTTAAATAGTTTATTTGTTAGGGAAAGAAAATTTATTCTAAAGATAGTTTTTTTAATAAATTCACTTTCTTCTTTTTTGGCCATATTATTGGTAAGGAAAAATGAAATCTTTTCCCTAGAAGCATTAGTGTGGATATCGTCTGATCAGCGACATAGGAACTTTTATTGGGTTATAAAGGGTGACTAATATTGTTTCTTTGTTTATATCTTTAGTTATTACAAAATCATTAATAAAGCAGATTCCATTATTGCATATGTGTGTCTTATGGAGTTTATAATTATTTTTGAGCCTTTCTCTGTCAGCGAGGAGAGAATAACCGCGTTATACTTTTTCAAAGGTACTTAGTAAGGATTATTCCTTCAATAATGCAGTTTTAGTATGCACCTGTGTCTAATAATTCAATTTTGTGACAAGTTATAATTTTTATTTATAACCAATATGTTAGTATATGACTCTAGGCTTTAACATTTTAATGTGATTTTTACTCTGATTTACCTTCTAGAGGGCTCCCTAGAGACTCTTCTTCTTCTTCACGCTTTTCTAATTTGATGTTTCTCCTGGTTGGATTGATTTCAGATCCTTGTATTAGTTTCTAGTTCATTTAATAGCTTATTAGCAAGGGCATCTGTTTCTAGATTGTTAAGTCTTTGCTTAAATTCTTTGACTTCATTGCAATATGTGATAATTCAGTTTGAAGATCTTGTATTGTTTATTACTGAACTTTTGTTCTTTAAATTTATTTGAAGTATGTTTTTCATATTTAAAGGCTCAATTGTTTCTTTGTCATGTGCTTGGTTTAAGAACTATATTTTTTAATTCTATTAAATATTTTCTTTTAAGATCTTTATCTTTTCAATTTGATCAATCAAATCAAAGAAGATTTCCTTGTTATTAACTGGTAATGACATTTATTGGTGGCTATCACGGGGTGGAATTGCTCTCATGCATCCACAATGATCGATTGAAGTCACTATTGTCGAATGATATGCTATATTAAGCTGGTCTTCATCACTTTGAGAAACTTTCTTCCAAAGGAAGAATTATTTTCATGTTCATCAAGAATAGGAATATAATCTATCTTTTATTTAGAAAAACAGGTTCTATATTGATCACCTCTTTCTTTTTTATTATGAACCTTACAATCCTTATTTTATGACCAAATTTTCAACAATTCCAACACTTATCATTATTTCCTTGAAAGCCACCTTTGTTGGCTTCTCGTTTGTGCCTTTTAAATCTTTTACGTAATGGTGGGTTTTTAGATTTATTTTTATAGTGCTTGTGTCTTCTTTTGTTTTCTTGATGCCTCTTTTGAAGGGCGGACAACGATGTATCAAAAATCTTGACAAAAGCTTCCTATTTCTTTTTTGGATATTTTATTATCCTTTTTAAGTTATTTTTTAAGCTTCATATTTGTATATAATTCAAGTCTTGTGACATTTATAAAACTTATAAGGTCACCATAGGTTAATTGGCTATAAAGAATTTTTTCCATCAATCATCTTTTTAATTTTATTCTAACCTTTTCGGCGAATAATGTTGGTGAACCACTTATGAATTTTTATTTCCAATAATCATTACTCGATCCTTCTCGACCATAACCTTGTTGAGAATACATCCTTAACCATCTAAAAACATCTAACTTTGGGCAAGATAGGTTAGATAGTATTTCTAAACTCCTATCTTGAAAAAGTTGAGGTTCTCCTATAAAATATTTTGCTATACTAAAAATTAAGGTAGCGGTGGCATCTTCTACGGCATAGATTTTCAAAAAGTTTGTCTTGTAGATTCGATCTTAATAACTTGAGTGATGGTTGTAGCATTTGTTACACTATGTCTATTATCTTCGGTGAGATAATTATCCCACTAATATTTTAATGTCCATGTAAATCGGAGATATAATTAGAGTGGCAGCTTGTTTATCCGTGCAGTTTTTCATTTTATAGGCTGTAATGGCCATCCCCATTTCATGTAACTTGTTGTATATTTGTTATTCTGCACGTCCATCAATATTCCATTCGGCAATTTCATTTCCAGTGTGAAGTATGAGATAAAAATTTATTTTCTTCATCATGTCAAGAATAGAGTTTAATTAATAATTCTTTTTGATGAATATTTAGATCTTAACAATTAATGTACGTTACTCCAGACTTTTAGGATATTGTTCTTATGACCTTATCATCTTTTAATTTTAATTCATCCTTTAACTTTTCATTAATCTTTTCTATAAGATCATCTGTGAATTCAAACTTTTCTTGAAATTTGGAGAATTTATCTTTGGAAAATTCTGGTGAATTTAAATATTGGATAGGTTTCTAATTTCTTATTATTATAGGAAGGGTAGGTTTATCCTTGAAAATTGATTTATTATCCAGTCTTAAGGATCGATTAGAGACTACGTATAGTATTGATTAGTGTAATTTGTTTTGTTGAATTAATCTATTAATATCTTTCTTAGGATCACCTTGGGTGTCTCGTATCAATTTTAAAAGTGTAGGTGTGACAATTCTACCATCTAATTGTAAACTAATTTCCCTCTAGTGGAAATTATAGATTCAACCACCTTGATTTTGGTAATGCCAATTATTAACAATCATGCTCAATGACTTCGTTTTGATCATCAATTTTACACGTATTGCTCAAACCATTTAAAGAACTCTATATTGCATCTCATCCTTTTCATATCAGGCGCACACATTTTTCCTAAAGTATCATCTTTCCTTTAATGAATATTTTTCTGCATACCATTGTTGTTTTATGCTATTTTACGGATCTAACCGGGGAGTTTATCTAAATATTCAAAGTGCAAGTTAGAACTCCTCATCAGATCTAATCATGTATAAAGATTCTTTTGCTCTAGCATCTCACTAGGAGTGGGACTTGTTCTTTTGGTAATTCTAGTTCATATTCAACCTTAGGAATTGTTTAATCTACTCCCTTTATTTTTTCTCTATGTCTTCAAGTGTTACGCTTCTTTTCTTACGGCGTTTTTGAAAATGAAGGTCTCAATAAAGACATTCTTTTACTTGAAGCATGACTAAAGTTAGGATCTTAGAAATTTTAAATCTATAGATCCATCCCAGGAAATTGTATTACACTCAATAGTTGAATTTTCTTCCTCCAATTTACGGCTCCCGTTATGGAGTCAAAATGCCAATTATCCTTTACTAATATATCATCCCATTTTATCATTTTTGGGACGAAAATATTATTGTGATTGTGATTGGCTTCCATAAGTATGATAGCACCCTTTGGCCCCTTACCATTTTTGCTTTTGGAGCTAGGATAGTTTT
Organism: Datura stramonium; assembly: GCA_018107945.1. Classification (NCBI taxonomy): domain Eukaryota; kingdom Viridiplantae; phylum Streptophyta; class Magnoliopsida; order Solanales; family Solanaceae; genus Datura; species Datura stramonium. Next base: position 216,959 of record JACEIK010001568.1, on the reverse strand, counting down.
CATTAGCCTGTAATATACTCTGTATATTATGGCTATTTCTCTTGTATTTGCTTTGCTATTCATATTTTTGTTTTAACATTTTAATCAATTAGGAATTATCCATAACATTTTGATCATTAATATCTATAGAAAAATTGGGAACAATTAAAATATACGGGCATTAGCTACTTTGTATGCGCAATAATGAATCATCAAAGTTTAGTAGCCTATTGTCTCTTAATAGAAGACATATAGGTACGTCTAAACCTAATCGATACAACGAATTTAGCAACTTAGACAAGTCCTATGTGAAGAAGCTTGCAGATTTTTCTATATCATTAATGTCTTGGTACACTAATAATTTAATAGTCTCAATAGACATATTAATAGTGACTGTAGATTCATAGGTTTTAATATTATAATTTTTAATAAAATTAAAGTATCCAGTCTTATATACCTTTTCAAAGCGTTCCTTTGGGATATTCCAATTTTGCCACTTTGGCTCTCTATCTTAGCTATTTTAGTAGTTGTGGCAGAAATATTAATACTATTTATTATGTTCCTAATTTTGAGTGTCATTAAAATTGTGTAGATAGTTTTAGCTTGAATAATTAATATATCATCTAATTGTCTTCTTTGTATAGACAAATTATGACTAACATAACATAATTCATTATATGTCGATTAGATTGTGAAGAATTAATTTTCTAGTTATTTTCTAGAATAATTATTCATAGTTACAGTATTTCTTTTATAATATTCTAAGTTCTTTAATATTTACTGTTCTTTTCTTTTTATGAAGTTACTCCCAATATTTCAAACATATCCATTTTCTCCTATTAGCAGTATTTTGTTGTTTTGTAAATGGATGTGTAAGCATAAGTACAATATAATACGAAGTATTCGTGGGAATGTTAGTACTATCCTGGGGCCAATATCTACTTGAGATGCCACTCCTTAATAGTTTTCTTTGTAGTATTTACTAGTTATCTTATCTAATTTTCTTTATCTTATTCCTTTGGAATTAAGTGACAGGAAAACCATTCGGGTCAGCTCTAGTATTAAAATTTTAAACTAATCCAACGGAAAATACAGGCTTGCCAGCGTCTGAACCGTGATTAAGCGATTATCCAACAGGAATAAAACTAAGAAAATGAAGTAAAATATCCAACAAAATAAACACGAAATAACGCTCAAAACTAACATATTTCGACTGGATCTAGGATAGTATAAAGATTTAGCTACTCGGCTAATACATATCTCGACCAACATGGCTCACGATACCAGTGCGGACGCCAATTGCGATGACTTCGTGATCCCAACTATTACATTCAAGTGGGCAGAGCCGTCCAAAGTCGTGCCAGGGTTAATGGCGCTAATCAAGCTGAAGGCCCCTTTGGAAACACAAGGAGGTCCCAATGAATGCGAATAAACCTATGTTGGCATGTTCTAAGGCCCCGGGGATTTTGGGAACCCCTAGCCTACTAGAAGTGCTAGTCACTACTCCCAAAAACAGCCATATGCTATCTATCGTTTTTCAATAAAGCCGAACCATCATCTTTTGATGAAGCTAATCATGAAATTACATATGAGGCAGAAATGCGTTAAAAGGATCCTAGGCTCAAAACATACCACAAGCTGAAAATTAGGAGCGTAGACTCCAAAACTATGTGGTAAGCTAATATCATAAAATAGAGCTAATTCATGAAAAATACTTAGATCATGCAAACAGCCAAACTTAAACATGCTTGAAATAGACTGGATATTCAAAATCCTTGGATACATGCATGGGTAAATCATAATCATACTTTCATACTAGACATCTCATCATGCTTCAAAACATAAATCCTCATCTTAACTTTTCACAAACTTATAGTGGGCATCATATTTTTAAAATTTCAAAATCATAAATTGTAATCAAAGCAATTTATAAAACATGCCCATGAATCTTAAAAACATCATCGAAACATGAGGAGAATTAACCCACCCAGTTGAAGCATAGAAGTTCATGGGTTGGGTTAAGCCTATGGAACCACATTTGAATTCATAGTTGAGGATTTGGGCATGAGTTAAGAAAAACTCCCATTCATAACCCTACGTACACAGGTAAAATCTAATTTACACCCTTCCTTGATTGCCCAAGAGATTTGGGGATGAACTAAGAATTCTCAAGCTTTGATCTCCAATGGAACACTCCTAATATTGCATGCATGGAATAGAATGACTTATATTAAAACCCTCCTATGATTTCAATTTAGGACCTAGGAGCTTAGGAATTATGAAAATGCCCTTACTAAAATGCAGGGAATTTGAACAACGCGGTCTCAGTGACCTCATATTTCGTGAGAATTTACCATTAGAAATGAAGTCTTTTGAAAATTCAAGTCTCAACTCCAGCCTCTTGGTCATGTCCAACATCACGAGTTTTGAGGAGGTACTTCACAACTCGGGACTTCCACTCGTGGTACCCGACCATGACTTCCCAACAATCAACCTCCCTTTACTTGATTACTTCATAGAGTCGTGAAGTCACCTCATGGGTCCTTGAATGGCTCGTCCTATGACCTGGATAATATTTTTTCCGAGTTTTCTCCGTCTGAACTCTGGTCTTATCTAAGGGACTTTCGGGGTATTGCAACATCTACCCCTTGAGAACATTCTTCCTAGAATGTGGATAAACTTACTTGAAGCAGGGAATGAAATATCATCTAAATATTGAACATTTGAAGCTGAAAACTTACGAGACTAGCGGCTCCAGAATTTGAAATACATGACTAAGCGAATTCATGATGAATACATGCAACGTATGAAAGAAATTGGAATAGAAGAACTAGACACATAACTAGATAGAGTACTAAGGAGTAAACTAATGCCACAAAGATGGGCGAGATCGGAGGAGGGAAAAGATGCGGGCATCTAGCCATCATATCTACTTCGGCTTCCCGTATAGCTCCCTCGACATCTTGATTCCTCCTGAAAACCTTGACTATCTCTTTGTTCCTCAACTTCGAACACGATGATCAAGGATCTTGGTGGTATCTCTTCATAGCTAAGGCTATCCTTCACACCTACACTCTTCGTAGGAGCGACCCGATGTTGGTCACCAATGTACTTCTTCAAGAGCAAAACAAGCCCGACCGTCTGAAGCCAATTTTGAGGGCAACTCCAACTCATAGGCTAGCTTGTCAAACATCTCACAATCTTGTACGGGCGGCTTATGGGGACCAGCTTCCCTTTCTTTCCAAACCATATTACTCCCTTGTAGGGGATACGCTTTAGAAACGCCCAATCGTCAACTTCAAATTCAAGTTCTCTCCTCCTCACATCAGCATGAATTTTTAACGACTCTGAGCTATTTTTCATCCTTTCCTTTATAAAAATTTGAACTTTCTCCATAGCCTCGTGGATGAAATCTGGCCCACATCAGCGTGGCCTCAACTACTTCGAACCAACCAATGGCGATCTCGTCTCCGCCAATAAGAGCCTCAAACGGAGCCATTTGAATGTTGGAATGGTAGTTGTTGTTATATAAAACTCAATTAGAGGTAAATGATCATCCCTAGGACCTTTAAAGTCAATCACGTATTTCTCAACTTATCCTCAGTCGAATGGTTTGATCGACGACCATCCATCTGCTTGGTGAAAAGTTGTACTAAGCTTGACACAGTACCAAGTCCCTTCAAAATGAATTCCTTAACTACAAAAGTGAATTGAGCGCCTCTTCAGGATATGATGGACAAGGAAACAGCGTGCGGCCAGAATGTACAACTTGGCACAGTCCTCGGCCGAATCGGTAGTTTTGGCCAGTGAAAATGAGCTTCTTTAGTCAACCTGCCCGACCACCCAAATGCAGTCATACGCCAGTGATGTCTGGAAACCCTATGATGAAGTCCACATTGATCTACTTCCCACTTCTCACAGGTAGGATTGCTGATGTCTTGAAGCACACACCACTGATCTTTAGTGCTCCACTTTCACTTGTTGCTTGGATTCGGACACTTAGCCACAAACTCATAATGATCTTCTTCGCCACACCACATTCCACCAATAGACTTCCTGTGGATCACGGTACATCTTAGTGGCACCTGGATGTGTGGAATATTGGGAAAAATTAGCCTAATGCAACATCCAATCTCTCAAACCATCAACATCCGAATGCACAAACAACATAATATCCAAAGCACACCATCTCCCCTTAGGAGAAGACCTTTATCTTGATTCTGAAGCTGCTTCCTTCAACTTCACCATGATCGGATCCTCATCTTGTCTAGACTTGACCTCAGTCACTAAGGAGGATTCTAAGCCATTTTGAACAACAACAACACCATTTATTGAATCAACAAGATGAATTCCTAATCTAGCAAACTGGTGCATATCCTTCACCAACTCTTTCCTTCCATCTTCCACATGAGAAACACTCTCCATGACTGCTAAGAGCATCCGCCCTACATTGGCCTTTTTAAGATGGTATAGGAAACTCATGTCATAATCCTTAGGCTCTAACCACCTCCTTTGATGCATATTTAGATCCTTCTAGGTAAACAATGCATCATACAAATAGTGTCTCTAAATCTTCAACGTGAACACCACTGCTGCCAATTCTACGAGTCATGCGTCAAATAAATCTTTTACGAGTCTTGAGCTATCTAGAGGCATACGCAATGACTTTTCCATGCATCAATGCACAACCAAGTCTAGCCCTAAAACATCATGATACAACACAAATCCATCTGTGCCTCGGGTAGGGTCAATACTGGTGCTGAAGTGAGTGAGTATTCAACTCTTGAAGCTCGGCTCACAAGCATCGGCCGTTGAAATTTGACTTTCTTCTGGTCAACTTAGTCAACGGTACTGCAATGGACAAAAATCCCTTAATGACCTTACGCTAATAACCAGCCCAAACCCAAGAAAATCTTGATATCGAAGGATAACTGGTCTAGGACAATTCTTAACTACTTTAATCTTTTGAGAGTCCACACCACACCTTCACTTGACACCATGTGACACAATAATACCCTTTGGGTCCAACCAAAAACTCATACTTGCTGAATTTAGCAAATAGTTGGCGATCTTTAAGAGTTTGCAGTACAATCCTCATATGAGGACATGCTCCCCTCGCTCTTAGAGTATATGAGAATGTCATCTATAAAGACAATCACTACTTATCAAAATATGAAACGACCACCCTTTGTTAATCAAATCCACATAATATTTGCAGGAGCATTCGTTAGTCCAAAAGATATAACTACAAACTCATAGTGACCATCAGAGTCACAGAAGGCTTCGGGATGTCACTCTCTCAACTCTAAATTTGGTGAAACCGGAGATGAAATTCTATCTTTGAGAAGCACTTAACACCCAGAAGTTGGTCAAACAAATCATCAATCCTAGGAGGGATACTTTGTTCTTGATGGTAACCCATTTCAAGCTGTCGATAATCAATACATATACAAAAGAGAACCATCCTTCTTTTGAACAAAGAGAACTGGTGCACCCCATGGGGAGTTTCTAGGTCTATTGACCGCATCAGGAGATCCTTCAACTGCTTTTCAACTCCCTTTAGCTCAGTTGGATCCATTCTATAAGGAGGAATAGATATAAGAGAGCTGCATTATCGGAAGAAGGTCAATAAATCGATTTCCCACTCGGGAGGACTCTTTAGTAGATTATGCAGGGAAAACCACCCGGATACTCACGCACTATAGGGACTGACTGAAGAGTAAGGGTCTCGGATGTAGCATCCTTATCCCGAACTATATGGTAAATACAACCATTAGAAATCATCTTTTTAGCCTTAAGGTAGGGAATAGCGATCTACAAGCATAGTTGACCTTCACTCTGGAGACTGGCTCACGCAGAAACTAGAACTCTACCATACGGGTTCTATAATTCACTGAAGCATAACATGCATATGACCAATCCATGCCAAAGATAACAACAAAGTCTTTCATGGCTAACTCAACTAAATCTCTTAGGCGAAGCTGATCTCGGGAAAAATAGCATGCACAGTGATGCTTTATAACTTAATTTAGTCTTGTTTATTTATTAATTATATATATATTTTCATGTGATTTTATATAAATGTGAATATATATGCTAACCAACTGATTACTTCTTGTTTTGTAGGTTTAAAATGAATTTGAGGGACAAATTCATGAGTTAGGTGAAATGGAGGCTTGGAATCGGAATTAAAGCGAGCGTCGGCAAGAGATGCGCGAAACATCCCACCTGCGCATTGGCAACGTGCCACGGCAGGCAAACTGCATAGGAAACAGCCCACCTGCGCGTTGAAACGTGCCACGACGGTACACTTACGACCAAAACAGCCTAGCGCGTTGCCCAGCGGTGTAATTTCTTGACAAGGGCTTCCTAGAGATGATTTTTGTGAGTTTCGAGTGTGCTTCCGCGTTACACTCCATGTCACGGAGGTAGTTCTCCACGATACACTCCATGACACGGAACCATTCACGACAGGCATAAATTTGCACAATTCATTTACTATAAATAGGTCCCTTAGCTCCTAAAATCATTTTTCCGCGATTTATTTCTGAAGCCACACAGGAGTGAAGGGAGAAGTGGAGAACTCACCTAGGGTTCATCAATTTCATCTTCTCCTCTACCAATTCTAGTAAAGTATGTTACTTTAACAATGTTTTCTTGTAATTTCACAAACTTGTATGGCTAGAACCCTTCCTCTAGGAGTTGAAGCCATGAGTTATAAATGTGTTCTTATGAAATTGTGTGGGAATTAAGGTTATTGGTTGTTGTTTGTCTTGCATTCTTAATTATTGGTTGTTTTATGATTGATCACCATGAAAACACAGGCGTTAAGCTTAGGCAAAGAAGGCTTGAGAAAGCAAACCTAGGGAAGAACACAAGAATATGAGGCAAGTTGTCTTTTGATAAGATTTTTGTGGTTAGGATGAAAATACCTAATACACTTGCTTGGTTGCTAAAATGAAAGGATAGAAAGACACCGGCTTAGAATTATCACATCACCGCTCATAAAGTAGTTGTGAAGCTAAGTTTGGTGAAATGGTTGGGGTACAAAAGTACCTTAACCAATTGCATAACCCCATAAACCACCTCCACGTAATTGAATTGCCACGAACTAGAATTAGCATCCTCGCTCACAATGTAGTAGTAGGGCTAGTTTGTACGTGTTTAGAGGCTCGAAAGGCCATGCACACTGCAATTCTAATATGTGAGACGACAATTGATAGTTTCATACTTAAGCCACTTGCAAATCGTATTAGCGCGCGAATTATCGGCTTTAACTCTATGTTGCTCCTTGAGTGAATTAAGAATATTTTATTTTACAATTAGATTTAATTTAACTCTATCGAAAACTTCTATAATCAACACTTGCGGTATTTAATATCACACTTGAACTTGATAGTTAGCTGAATTGGTCAGGTCCTTGTGGGTTCGACATTCCGGTTCTTAAAAAGGGCCACCTGTGCTTATGCGACCCGTACACTTGCGGGACACCAACAAGTTTTGGCACCGTTACCGGGGACTCGTGAATTTTTAATTTATACATTTTTATTGTGATTTTGAATTTCCTAAGTTTGAAGCTTGGTCTTAGTCGACTTGTGCGGGTGACGGGTTACCTTCAGGGGCGGCTAAGAATAGAGAGCTTGTGGAACCGTTGCTTGAACCTGAATGTCAAATCCATTTGCGAAGGAGTTGCTCTAGAGCAAAAGTTGAAAACTTCAAGAAAAGGTACAACAACAACCACCCGCAGGACAACTGGTATCACTTGGAAGCAATGGCGGCCGGACAGTTGCCCGAAGTACTTAATCCCACAAACGACTAATGAACTCTAGTATCCATGGCCCAGGAGCCTGGAGGAACATTGAATTGAAAGCGAGAACATGGTGCAGCTGTTGTTTAAAGTGGTCAATTCCTTCCGGATGGCACATGAGGACCAGCGGCGGCACTTCTGAGAACTTTCTAGAGATTAGTGACACGTTTGTCCCAACCGGCGTGTCCCGCAGTTATGTCCGGCCCGACTCTCTTCCCATTTTCATTGTTGGGAGAGGCAAAAAGTGGTTGAAGGCTGAGCCACCGAACTCCATAGCCATTGGAATGATTTGGCTAAGAAGTTCCTTATCGGATTCTTTCCTTCGGGCAAGGCTGCAAATTTGAAGTGAAATACTGAGTTTCAAGCAGAAGCACGATGAGAATTTATACTTGGCTTGGGAAGGTTCAAGTCATTATTGAGGAGACTATCTCCATCACAGCAATCGAATGAAGTGAAGCTCATACCTTTGTAGAAGTCTAGACCACCACGAAAATATTACTACAAACTGCATGGGTGGGCAAGCCTTGGAAATGTGATGAGTTGTATACTTTGTTAGACAGAATTGCTCAAGGAAATCCAGTGGCACAACGAGTCATCGAGAGGGGGCAGGAAAGAGATTAGGGTTGATAAGGTAGATGGGATGAATGCCTTGGCCTTACAGTTAGCCATTCCGGCGCTCGATGATGACTCGGTTCAATAATGCAGTATGAACCAACAATAGGGCAGTGCAATGCAGTTCACCAAGCTCCAAGTTGGTGAAATTTGTGGTAATAATGGGCACAATGCGAGAATCTTGTAGAGCCAGCAGGAATCATTCATTTTGCTGAAATGTGCAAAGGAACAATCGGAATTTTGAAAACAACTTCTAGCAGAAATTGGCGGGGCCACCCAGATATTCTTGGGGTGGAAACCAAGCGAGAGTTATCGGCAACCTCAACAACAGCAATATCAGCAGAATGGCAGAATGATGGTCAGTGAGCAGCAGCATTGAGGGAAACATTACGAAAAAATCGGGCGGAGTATGAGCTGACGAGACTTAAAGAATCGACAAGTGGCCACCGCAATCTTGAAAAACAAATGGTCAGCTAGGCTGCTGTAAAACATGAGATCGCAGGGGATTGCAAGCGACACATATCCTAACCCCAGACGGAGTCAATGCCATTAGTACGAAGCTGACAAAGTAATCGGGTGATGCGGGGCCAACGGAGAAAAGAAAGGAGGTGCGGCCGGAGTTGGTTAGACGAGGACCATCCACCGACACAGGAGAAAATCAAGTCTTTGGGCAACAAAAATGCACAATCTTCGCCATAGCCGGCACAAAGACCCACCGCCCACCATTCCCTCGAAGTGAGAAAGAGCAAGGAGGAGGAATCTTCAAAAAGTTCTTTGAGAGTTTCAAAGAACTTCCACATAAATTGCCTCTTATTGATGTTTCTGAGAATGCCCAAGTATGCTAAATACTTGAAGGACGTGATGGCGAACAAAGTTAGGCTGGTGGATGCCCAGGCCCGCTTGGCGAGGAGTGCAGTCATTTCAAAGAAGCTCAAAGACCCAGGGAGTTTTACCCTCCCCATACAAATTAGTAAAAGCTAGGTGCTGAGCTTTGTGTGATCTAGGGAAACGATTAACCTAATGCCCGTATCTTTATTCAACACCAGGATTGGGAAAGCAGGGGCTAACAAGGTTGATGCTGCGGCTGGCGAATGAAGTGTAGTGACACACGATGGAATAATAGAGGACCTTCTCATCCAAAGTGGGTAAGTTTATTATACTGTGATTTTTATTATCTTAGATTTTCGGAGTTGATGACAGGTACCCTTAATCTTGGGGCAGCCATTCTTGGCCCTTGGAGAAGCGGTGATTGATTTGAGAAGCGGGGACCTGAAATGAGGGTCGAGGATGATGAATAACTCTTCCGAGTATGCAAGAAAATGAACCCATCCACACACTACAGAAATCTTTGTTAGGTTGGTGTGTTTGTCGGAGGAGAGGAGTGTGGGGTGGAGGATTCCACGGGTGCATGGCCAAAGGTAATGACAAGTGTTCGGCCAGTCACGATAAAGGGCTTCAAATTGTGAAGAAGTTGAAGGAAGAGAGGAACAGAGTGGAGGTTGTTTCCTCTAAAAATCAAAAGAAAAGGAGATGGTACTCGAATAGAGACAGGTATGAGGATGTCTGAAAAGGACGGTCACGTCGTGCGCGACGTAAAATAAGGCGCTGCTTGGGAGGCAACCCAAGGGTACCACAGGTACAAATTATGATTTTTATTTGGTGTTGATTTTGTTATGTTCATTGTGTTTGTGTTTTTTTGGTGGAAAATTAGCACGGATGGAGAGTACAGTACCGTTGAGGAGGAAGCTAAAAGCATGGAATAGAAGAAGTGTGGGGTCAAACACCCACCTATGAAAACTTGAAGAAAGCATGCTTTTAGCTAGGCATAGGCTCAGGAGTATTTCTCATCCTTTAATTTTAATTGATACTATGAGGACATAGTAGGATTTAAGTGTGGGTGAGGAAAATTTCAAATTTTTGTGCTTAACGATTTTTGGTGAATGTAATAACTTGCGAAATACTTTGAAAATTTTTGTGAGTCAAGCATGACTTCACCACCCGTTAGTTTCTTCTCAGTTCTTTTCCGACAGGGGAGGTCTTTGAACCGAAAATAAAATTTCTTTGTTGTATATAATGTTTTAGTCATCGTTAGGGATTTGTTTAAAGTGATGGATGGATGACAGCGAGTCTTGAGGAAATATTAGTCAGGTTTGGTTTTGAACCCGTAGCTAATGGATGGCTTGATGTTCTTGTTATGTGCTATACATGATTGTAAGATACAAGTGGGTTAGTGTTGAGGCTGTGAGAAGTTTATAACTTTGTTTGAGACACTTAGGCTCTTGAATTTGACTCAATGTGATTGAAGCTTAATTCTGAATTCTTGTGATTAGCTAGTTAAGAGTCTGCTGAATGTGTCTTGAATTGAGCATGTGCCATGAGTGTAAGATTTTTGAGTATTCTGTGCTATTGTGGAGTGTCTAGAACTTGCAATTGTGTTTATAAAAGCGAAATAAAGGATGTAGAGTGTAGGAGAGGATTTAGGCATTTCTTTGAATGAGCCAAATATTTAATCCATGCCTTACCTACCTTGAATATTTAATCCTAGTTAGCCCATTGAGCCTTAAGCCTATTCTTTGATAGCACACATAGCTTTAATCCTTTTTCTTTCATTAGCCTTGAATTTGATCCAAAGCTCCTAAAGCGCTTAAGGAAAAAATCCGAAGAAAAGTAAAGGAGTGAGAAGAATGAAAAAAAGAAGGAAAAGTAGCAGTTGTAAAAGTTGAGAAAGGTCAAGGGTGCACTTGTTTAAAAATGGTTGAGTATTGGTAGGGAGTAAGAAAATAAATTAATGAAAAGTTACTTATGAACTCCTTACTAATAGCTAAGTGCCTAAAGAAATGGAGAAACAAGAGGAAAAGGAAGAGCTGAAAAGAGATAAAGGTGAAGTGAAAGAAGGGAAGTTCGTAATAAGGGCGTGATGTATTAAAAGCGCTTAGGAAAGATAGTCACTATTGCGCTGAATGACTCTCCCGAGTCCATAGCTACATTACAACCTAAAAAGTCCTACTTGATCTTACGTTCATACATCCTTATTTAGAGTAAAACACTAAGGGCAAGCTTATGCGTCATTACATGATGCATGTGAATTCTTTGTGAGAGTGAGCGAAATTCTATTCATTTACCCATACATGTTTGTGATTTAAAAATTTTTGCATGAAAATGGGTAACTCTTGTTGTGAGGCACATGTTGAATGAAGGATATAATTCATGTTGGATTTCTTGGTCAGTTGATTTGCATGGTTTGCTAAGATTGAGAGTCGATTCTTGAGGTTAGGAAGTCTTAACATAGTTGTATTACATTTCAATGATTAAATCATTGCATGCTCTATTTTTAGCTTGCTATCTTACACAGTCATTGTAAGCGGTAGCTTGATTATCTTGCTAAATTAGCTATGTGTGTGTCTTCATGTGCATGAGATGTAAAAGGTTTGTTCGGACGAACAAGACTTTAAGTGTGAAATTTGTGATCTCGGGAAAAATAGCATGCCCAGTGATGCTTTATAACTTAATTTAGTCTTGTTTATCTAATTAGTTATATACATTTTCATGTGATTTTATATAAATGTGAATATGTACTAACCAACATGAGTAGTTCTTGTTTTTGTAAATTTGAAATTTGAAACTTTAGATAAGTAGCTCTTACCAGTTTAGAAGCCAGTTTCGGAATTTGGTCCGATAAGATGCGAACGTCGGCAAGGAAGATGCGCAAAACAGCCCACACAACGCGTGGCAACGCGTGCCATGGTAGGCGAGCTGCAGCAGCTTGACCCACTGAACGCGTTGGAAACATGCCACAGCAGCCCAGGGCGAGACTGCTTCGACCAAGGACACCTGGCACTGCCCAAGCAGCGTGACATGCTGCCAACGCGGCAGGGGCTTCCCTAGAGACGATTTTTGTGAGTTTTCAGTGTGCTTCCGCGTTACCTCCATGTCACGGAGATAGTGCTCCACGCGATACACTCAGTGCAGACCATTCCACGGCAAGGGAATAATTTTTGCGCAATCCACATTTACTATAAAAGGTCATGGCTCTAAAATCGTTTTGTCACGATTTATTTTAGGAAAACCACCTAGGAGTGAAGGGAGAAGTGGGAGAACTCCTTTGGGTTCACTCACTTTCATCTTCTCCTCTACCAATTCTTGTAAGTATGTTACTTTAACAATGTTTTCTTGTAATTTTACAGCTTGTATGGCTAGAACCCTTCCTCTAGGGTTGAAGCCATGAGTTCTGATTGTGTTTTTACGAATTGTGTTGGAATTAAGTTATTGCTTGTTGTTTTATCTTGTACTAATTATTGGTTTTTTTAATGATTGATCACCATGGAAACACACACGTTAAACTTAACCAAAGACAGAAAGCAAACCTAGGGAAGAACAAAAGAATGTAAGAGGCAAGTTGTCTTTTGATAAGATTTGTGGTTAAGGATAGAAGTATACCTATTCACCTTGCTTGGTTGCTAAAATGGAAGGATAGAAAGATACGGGGCTTAGAATTATCACATCACCGCTCATAAAGTAGTTGTGAAGCTAAGGTTGGTGAAATGGTTTACAGATGGAAGGACCCTAATCAATGTGCATAACCCATAAACCACATCCACGTGGTTAATTGCCCCGCGAACTAGAATTAGCATCCTCGCTCACAATGTAGTAGTGAGGCTAGTTTATCGTGTTTAGAGACTCAGGCATGAACATGAAAATTCTAATTATGTGAAGAGCCGACAATTGATAGTTTCATACTTAAACCCTTACCAAATCGTAGCGCATGATTATCGAGCTTTAACTTCTATGTTGCTCCTTGAGTGAATTAAGAATATTTCGTTGACCACAATTAGATTTAATTTGCTCTATCGAAAACTCTATAATCAACACTTGCGTATTTAATATCACACTTGAACTTGATAGTTAGGTGGATTGGTCCGGTCGAGTGGGTTCGACATTAGGTTCTTAAAAAGAGGCCACTATATTACTTATGTCGACGTAAACTTGGGCACTTAATAGTGACATCCTGAAGGATTGTTACAAGGCAATTTCTATATACCTGTCGAGCTATAACTAAATCATCGATCGGAGTAGAGACTAAGAAAGGTTACGATAGGATTTGGGACTGACTCCAAAATTACTAGCAACATAGGTGTCACAAAACATAAAGTATCCCATGGATCTAACAATGCATATACATTAAGATGGAATACTCATAAAATACCATTGACCATGTTTGGGGAGACCTCCTGCTCTGATGAGATGATAGAGCATAAAGCACATTACGATGTTGACCACCACTGAACTAGTGGATGCATCCTATTGGTGAGTGTCTTTGAGTGGAGCTAATGAAGCTGGTTGTTGGGTCTCGATCTCTACCATGGCCACATCAGTTTGTTGGACAATAATCTCTATATGTAACTTAGGTTCCCAACCCCCGAAACATGCACCTATACCTGCTAAGCCGGAGTGCCTCTACCACACACAGCCACAACCTAGAAGAATGGTGATACCATGGGCTGCTCCACCGACCTTGAGAGCTTGATGCCCCGTCCTCCCAATCTTTCCTAGATCTAGATGGCACACTTAGCCACATTGGCTGGGCTGATGATCTTTGGTGGAGCTTGCTAATGATGTCTACCACCCGATCTCCTCTTGAGAGAACCCAAAACTATCGATCCTGGCCTGTGGCCACTCTCTCTCTCTAAATGCTTGCCTCTACCTCAGGAGTATACATGACTAATCTCGTGAGAAGTCAATATCTATTAAACCATATAGCGTTCCTACAATCCTTGACCAAGTAGTCCGTTACCCCATTCACAAACTTGCTCTTTTTGAGCCTCTAATCGACCACCATCTTTGGTGCATATTTAACAACGATGAGCTCTAGAGCATACTCTAGAACTGTCATGTTGTTCTATCTTAGATTCACAAACTCTGCTGCCTTGATATCCCTCATCACTTGGGAAAATCGAGGTCCAGAAGCAGCAGTGAAAACTCATCCCAACCAATGGGACCCGCTCGAACTCCTCGGCCATCCTTCCATGTTTGTACCAAATATAAGAAGCCCCTTTCAGCGATAAGTGACTGGAAGTGCATACACTCCTCCCCTATCAGTCCCATAATCTGTGTAATCACCACGAGATCTCCTCAGTGAACCATACAGTCCTCGTCCACTCTCGATTTGAACTCGGGGATTCATCCTAAGAAATCCTAACTCCAGCCACTAGTTGCATTACCATTCTCTGGAATGAGACACCACTTACTGATTAGCCTGAGCGGTCATCGCCTATGCCAACATCTAGGTGAAAACACCTAAACTTAGCATAGGCAGCACCTTTCAAGACATGATTCTCTTTTGGGGGGTGGTGGGACTTGCTGGGTGCCCATCTCCTTTACCATTCTCATGGCCATTTCCATTCTCGTTCCCTCTTCCTTTAACTTGAGGAGGCATGATTCTACAAATGTGTATAGCACAAGTTGAAGGATAGAGACATTTCATCGCACGATATAGATCATGAAAGAGAGAAATTTCCTAAAATCTTTTGCATAGCCTTATCATCATAAGTGTGGAGTGCCTCACACCATTGACAAATACTCTACTTAACGCGGCTTTCAGAGAGCCTTAGGACACTCTAAATCGTTGCTGCGATACCAAGTTTGTCACGACTCGAACATAGGTCCGGATCGAAGCAGTTAGAACCACCAAGTGGCTCCCATGTTGACCCATGGTATGAACATAATAACTAGACTCAACATAAATTAAATGGATAACTGATTCTGAAATAGCGGAAGGCGAACATTGGCATCAACAGCAGATGTTAAGAAACAATAAATCCCAGAAAATTTGAATACAACATAATGTGCGAAATGCCTCTAACATACTGACGAGCTGATGGGACACCACTGCATCTAGCTCACTAAGAGTCTGAAACTGAATGATGATAATTAAAAGCTAATTGAAGGTCCTCCCTCGAAGGATGAGGACTACATGGCTGGAGAATTGGACAAGCTTGGGAGATGGGCCCCCAATTAGGCGAGACTGAATGCGAACGTCAGTACGTATCATAAAATGATAGAGCATAGAGTATGTGGTCAATACTTGAAATGTACGAATTATGAAAGGTAACTACAACGAGACAAAGTAAGTAAAAAAGCGAAAACATGTATAACATATATCATATCATTAAAAGATTCTAAGAGTAAGGATTGCATAGATGATAAGTGAAAACATGACTAAACATAATGAACTTCATAACTAAAATGAATAACCCAAGGCGATACTTATGATCGTAAGTAAAATTGATAAGGCGAACATTGGGTCAAACCTATTAAAAATATAATTTAAACCTGTGAGCTTATACCTAACTAAAGCCATGAGGAACAACAGGAGACTCGTCTTATAACCGACATAATCACGATATAGCTTACGTGCTCCCAAGCTATTACACTTTCGAAGTGCGCGAGTTGTCCAAATTCTTGCCGGGGCTACAGGCGCTACCATGATATTGATAACAAGCTGAAGGCCCCTTGGAGAGCAGAAAGCTCACAAGGGAATCCTAATGAATGCAGATAAACATATGTTGGTACATAGTTCTGAGGCTCAGGGGTTTTAGGACCCCTAGCCTGCTCGGTGCTAAACCTTTACTTCCAAAACATGCATATGCTCTCCATCATTTTCAACTAAACCATCGTCTTTTGATGAAACTAATCATGAAGTACATACATAGTCTGAAATATGAATATAGGAGCATTGGCTCATGAGAACATACAACAAGTTGTAAAGTGGGATCCTAGACTCCAAAACCATGTGGTAAGCTAATATCATAAAGTAGAGCTAATTCATGAAACATACTTAGATCATGTGGGCTTGCCCAAGCAACATGCTTAAAATAGACTTGCTAGTCAAAATCATGGATACATGCATTGGGTAAATCATAATCATACTTTCATAATAGGCGTCTCATCATGCTTGAGCTTATAGATCACTAATCTCAACTTTTCATGAAACTTGTATAATTGGACATTATATTTTAAAACTTTGAAATCATAAATTGTAATAAAAATAATTATAAAAAATTACCATGAATCTTAAAACATCATTAGAAACATGAGGATAATTGACCCATGATTGAAACATAGAGAAGTTCATAGGTTGGGTTAAAACACCATGGAACCACACACTTTTAATTCATGAATTGAGAAGGGATTTGGGCATGAGAATGAAGAGAAACTCCCTTTTATAACCCTACAAACCTGGGTAAATCTGATTTCACATCCTTCCTTAACTGCCCAAGAGATTTAGGGAAGAACTAAAGAGAATTCTCAAGCTTGATCTCAAATGAAGAACACTCTAGTCTTACATGCAGATAGAATGTCTTAGGATAGGTTAAGCACTCTTAAAACCCTCCTAACAGAGCTTAAACGACATAGTTTAGGACCTAGAAGCTTTGGAATTACGAAAACACCCTAACTAAAATGCTTAGGGGAATTTGGACACTGCTAGTTCTCATGAGTGACCTCACGACTCGTGAGGTACCATCCGTGAAGTCTGCTAGAAAATTCAAGTCTCCAACTCAGCCTCCCGGTCACGTCTAACTTCACAAGTCATGAGGTACTCCACCTCGTGACTGCCACTCTGTGGTACCTAACCACAACTTCCCAAAATAAACCTCCACATCCTGGAGTCACCTCACGGGTCACTAGACGGCTCATCTTTGGCACGGGCAGCATTTTTCTGTTTTCTCCCTTGAACCCTCGGGTATGATCATAGGGACTTTGAGGTACTACATCCTAATTCTTCAATGATGTCATTTTGAGCCTTGTAAGGGGTGTTTTAAAGGTTTACCCTAGCTCAAGTCATTAGGATCCATGCATGCATTGTATTGAATTCACTCTTTAAGATCAAACTAAATTTCTCCTCAAATTTCTTCCTTAATTCTCTTACGCTTTCAAGACTAGTTTGAAATCAGTTTACCCAGATATGTAGGGCATATGAATGGGGATTTCATCCATCCTCATATGCCCATATTTTCCCTCTAATTCACGAATTCGAGTTTCTAATCAAGTGTGTTGAATTCTAGGGTTTTAACCCAATTCTATGAAGGTATCTATGTTATGTTTATGCTTCCCCTCATGTTCTAATGTATAAATTAAGTATAATGGGAAGATTTTACATTTAATTTGATTATAAATTCACTTGATTTCAAATTATTAGAAATTATGCCATTTATTATTCATGTTATGAAAATTTAAACTGATGAGTTTTCTAGTATGCATGAATATTTATGAACTCTCAACTTATGTTTCTATGATTTTGACTTGTAAAGTCTATTTCAAGTATGCATGATTTTATGATTTGGAAAAGCCCATGCAAGTTAAGTATCTTATTGATTTTAGCGAAGGCTAACAAGATTATTTTATGTAATTACGATTTGGAGTCAAGATTCCCGATTAGGTTTATGATATGATTGGAGTCAAGACTCCCAATGTTCATATTTAAGCTATATTTTAAGAATATGATTATGTGAAATATGCATGTTTTGGGAGTAGTGTCTATAACCATGTAGCTAGGGTTCCGAGGATCTCTGATCTCAGAAACTACTTGCAAACATAGGTAAATATTTAGGACCTCTCAGAAAGTGCTTCCCCTACCCGAGGTTACACTATGATATCACACCTTGTTGTCCTTCACCTAGCAAGGCTTAGGATGGCTATCCTCCACGTGGGCAAGACATAATACGCTCATACATGGTGGCTGCTCGATTATGGCGAGTCTCCCATTATTTATTTATGGTTTCAGTTACTCATATTTCATAACATGATATTATGGTTCATAGCATGTTAGACCCAATGATTAGTTTATGAGCTTTTACTTACGATTTCAAGCATTACATCTCCTTATGATTTTTATTTTAAAATCTCGGGTCATTATGTTCAGTTATGATAAACGGCTTATAATTATGTATATCTTAGATATGACCTTTAGCATGCAGTCCTTACTCTCATGATCTATTTAATTTATATGCATGATTTCAGCTAACGTTTTACTAAGCAAGTTTTACTCCACCTTACATATTCGGTATATTCAAAGTATTGACCGCAAACTTTATGTTATACCGTTTCATGATACAAGTTCAGGTGATCCCTCCCAATCTCATCACTAGCTCGCATTTGCTTAGTTGACTCCATCTGCTTTGGTGAGTCTTCATTATCCGAGGACATCGATTGGTTTAGACTTTTTATGTTTTGTTTAGTTTTAAACTTAGAGTTAGATGTGGGCTTGTCTCATCATCATCCGAGATAGTAAGCTTTCAGACATAAACTTAGTATGTCCACCTTGTGACTCAACATTGTGGTATTATCGGCTATATTTAAGTTTAGTCCTTCTAGGAAACATGTACGTGGGCATCTTCTGCTATCCGGGCGTTGGCTAATGTTTGAAAGTTGATAAGATTACTATTTAAGGTATCCCATAGTCTATCAGTTACTAATAACTAGGGTGGTTTCTGGGTTACATATACGACAAATAGAGTGGTATGCAACATATGGTCATTAGCAATAAGTAGTTCATCAAACAACTTACCGCAGTTCATTAGGAAATCTTGGTACACCAACGGCCTATAGGCGAGCTTTAATATATATATAGGCATCAAAACAGAAATTTATATCACCAAGTTACGCCCTATGCCCCATTTAATGAAGTATACTCCACATCTGACCTAAGCCTCTATGGCCTTGGAAAGGTAGCAAAACATCCCTAGCCAACCGATGCGGCAACTAATACAAATCGGTAATCTCTAGGCCCTTCTAACAAGAGGCAAAGCTCAAACATGACTAACCCCGACAAGGGATTCTATGCACTACAACATCAATTCAACTTGTAGCAGCTAACCACAGCACACGTAAACACGAACTACTCACGAAAGCACAAGTCGTATCAATTATCGATGAAGAACTTTGCCGAAGGAGGTTAGCCTTAACATACCTCAATTGCCGAACTACACTTAACGTCAAGCTTGAACTACAAACTTACAATCCTTCCACATCTTAGCTCATACTTCGCGAGATTAGGCTATACTATTTAATGAAAATTGGCCAACAACGTCATCCTACAAGACACAATGTCAACCAAGTCATAAGATTCAATTTAGAAATAAAACCTTACAGTTATTTATGAATTAAGAGGGTAGAAGTACTTACTATCACTTGTAAGCATTCTGGACTTGAAAGCTAGGGCTCATCAAGCAGGTCAATTTCAAAGATTCTTCTTAAAATACGTTCTTCGTTGAGCTTGGATTCATTACCCAAGAAGAATTTGTGATTGGAGATGATTTGATAGCTTATCTGACCTTGCTTCGTTGAAAATCCAAGAGAGAACATCGCCTTAGCCCTCTTACTGTTTTTGGAAAATATTTAAATGATTCATCAAACACATCATATATATATATATATATGAGGCAGTGGGTTCATGGTGAGCCTTCCATTGTGGAAGAGACACAGTGGAGCGACGCGCCGCATGTTGCGGCGTCCTGCCTCACGGCGCTGCTCGCTGCAGTGGGCTGGATGCGCGCTGCACAACTCCATGTGTCGGGCTGCCTGTGCATTTGTAGCCCTGCTGTGCCCATCATACACCGCGTCTCCCTGCCGACGTGCATCTACATGCGTGGCTATCTAGCCAACCTGCTGTCACTCAACACCCGAGGCCGATTCTTCTCCGAGAAACTTTATTTTCTTATTATTTCACTTGAGCAATATAAAAATAAAATTTGCTTTGAGGAATTATTTTCTCACACATGTCCATGGCACTCCTTCAAAGTGTTTTTCATCCTTCTCCCCTTAAGGACATTCACCCTCGAATGTAATTCAATCTTAAAAGACTTGAGTTCTCTAAGCGTTTCGAGAGAAAAGAGAAATTTAGGCAGAGTCTCTCTAATAATATGTACTATATGAAAACATGTGATAAACTCAAATTGCACTTCTCATTTAGAAAATTGTAGCGATCGTTGTATCAAAACAAATAACCCGATGGAGTGTTGGGGGTCAAATCCAACAAGGACTACATAATGATTTAGACAAGTGTTGTTTAGTAGAATTGGTCGATTCGCATCCAAGCAATAGAAATGTAGAAGTAAATTTTAGGAGAAATAGAGGTAGCCCAATAATATTGTGGATTCTAAAATCCAGCTAATCAAGAGAGCAAGATAACCTGGTGAAACAATAATGAGAAAGGGATAGAGATGTGTAGATGGAATGTGATCAAATCGGAATTTACTAGACAATCACGTTATTACTAATACTGTATATAACCTTTGAAAAGATGGGCCGTGTTTTTCAACCGCTTGAACTCTCATTATCCTCGAGTCCTTTCGAACCTTAAGGTACAATTCAACTATTCCAAAATGGTTTGGATTAGGAGTTGAGCTATTTCTAGCCAACAACCTCTAAAAGGATTATGATCATAAGTCTTGGCTATTTCTAGCCCAACCTCACATAATCAAATCAAAATCCACTATTAAATTCTCTCTCGTACTTAATTCTTCCTTTTTCAAGCTAAAATCAAATCAAGAAAACAATACCATATTTGCAACTATGAGCAATCAACTATAATTTGAGGAGAATTCAATAGATTTAGACTAATAAAGTAATAACAAGACAACTCTGTAATATCAATCAAATTAAATACCCATCATCGCACACCTCTAGCAATAGATTTAGCTACTCATAGTTGAGAAACATAAAGCATATTTATCAATAAACTCAATAATCTCATCATTAGAAGTAAGCACAATCAAGCTTAAAAATCTCTATAATCATGGTTATACCTTCTTTGAAAGATGAAGATGAAGATGAAAAGGCAATATTCAAATATTTTTTCTCTTCTCCAATAGAGTTCTTTTTCTCTCAAAAATGAAAGGGAATATTCAATGATCTGTTCAGAACACTTTTTCTAGAATATATACAAAAGTAGGTCATAACATTCTCCTCTTTTTCAGGGCTGACCAATTTTGCCCACTTTTCAAAGCGTCTTTCAATTGTGATGGAGTCGGTTCACGGTTGCTATCCTTGAGCCGTAGGTTGCTTTCCTCTGTGATCCAGTGAAGTTCCAGAGCCTTTTGATGATGCCTTCGGCATTTCTATGATTTCTATCTGTGAGCCACCATTTGACCTCATCGGTTGTCCGGTCAAGTCCGGCACATTTTCGGCGTGGAACCAACGGATCGCCGTTTGTTGTCTGCCGAACCGTTGGTTGTAGTTGTTAAGTGTACGGTGAGTGCCTGTGGTTGACCGGCATTTCACCGGTGTCCTCCGGTGGAGTGCTAGTTTTAACCTGAATCTCATCCTTTGCCTCAACTTCATGCTCCTTCTCTTGAATCAAATATACGCACATCCAAAGGAAAAAAAAGGGGATAAAATCCAACTAAAATACTTGAAAACTAAGCTAAAGATCATGCTTAAGAGCCTAATGAGTTGGAAATTTATCAATTCATCAAACCCCAAACTTGAACCATTCCTTGTCCTCAAGTAATGCAATTCTTATCGATTGAGCAAAAGAATGTCACTCCACAAGAGTCTATGCATAAATGATCGCTTAATCTATGGCAACCCAAAAATGCTCACCAACTCATAGAAAAAGAGAAGCATTTCCCCTTAAAGTGTGGAAAAGAAAATCAAGAGGCAACCACAATTCATGGCATGATTCACAACTTTTTTATTTTGCAAAACAAGGGAAGAGCTTATCCAATCAAATACACAAAGCATCTCAAATCATAATCATTCACATTGAAAGTTTGCATTTAGACTCATTGAAAGTTTGCGTTGGAATCCCTTTACTTTAATACAAGTATTCCCCCAAAAGGGAGTGATGCCCTCACACAAGAGAGAATCCCTTTTCTTTATCATAAATCCAATCCACACATAAGGATTATAGAAGAAGATGATCACACTCACTCTCACGAATGAAATCTACATGCCATAATCTTGACCCATAGGCTTTCCCTTCGTGTAATTCGCCACTAATGTAGAGGCTAGGTGTAATGGTAGGACAAATATTTATCTCTAGTGAGCTAGAACCTCCCTAATGCCTTTATGTGAACCCTTTTATCTTCCCATCCAACTCTTTAGATCACACCACCTTATTCCTCCTTTTGCAGCAGTTTTTTCATGTTTTATGAATCAAAGTCCTTTCTTGTAGCTCATTTGGCTATCACATTAAGCCTTGTCTAAGAAAGAGTCACACCATTTCACTATTCTTTTCTCTTTTGGTACCTTAAGGTTTCAATTCATCATTTATTCCTTTTGATCACAATTCCTTTTGATCACAATTTGGTGCTACCTCAAATTTAGGCTCCTCATATTTCCCCCTTTCTTGTAAACCCCCAAACTTAGGCTTTTTGCCTCTTTCTCACCGATTTCCTTACTCTCCCTATGTCTTGGGCTTCACACCCCCATTATTGTCATTCACTCAGCCCTAGCAATTAGGGAGGATGGGTGCCAAAATGAGTGTTACAGAAAGGGACATTGGTTTGTAATGTGATTTCCAAGAATAAACAGTCCATAGGCTCAATATTGGGTAACAAGGGAAGCAATTTTTGGAGGTCATTTTGGGTGAAGTGACTATTCAAATAAAATCCTAAAATCATATTCTAAGTGGAGCTACATCTAGGATTTCACCTTGAATCACACTTAGGGCAAGTTCTAGACAAAAAGATATGCATGAGATTCATTCAAAAATCCATACCACACAATGCATCACACCCAAAGAGTTCACACAAGTCATCATTATAATAAGATTTTGATTCAACACACGAGAGCATGCAAATTCACAAGCCAAACAGGAAATATGTAATGTATGACAAGAGACTGCCACATTTTTCATTTCAAAAGCCCATTTTCATTTTTTTCATCCCACAAAAAAAAATTGTGGTGGTACCTCTCAAAAACAGTTCCAAAAAAGACTTAAAACAGATATGGAATTTTCCCTTAAGAGAGTCTCCTCACCATCTATCACTGTGAAATGTAAACCTGGTCTGACAAAAAAACAAAGAAAGGAAAAAGAAAATGCTCCTTGGGGAAAGAACCATGGTATGAAGAAAACCCTTGGAGTTTCATTACTAGCTACTATTTATTATGAAGGCGACAACCAAAATTTGGGTCACAATGCAAAATTTGGCAATTAACGCAAGGACCCATTCATTAGCACTAACATTCAAAGGCAATTCTTTTATCCATCCATTTACCAATTTAACCAAACAAACATCCCGACAAGGAAATCATCAAACATTGTTAAAATGCGCCCGACAAAGGCTCATAATTCCTCACAAGTTATAAAAAAAATACCTGACAAGGGCTACATCAAGTCATGAACAAAATAAACCACAAATGACCACCCAGAAGAATACTCATCCCACATACATGGACTTCATCTCCCTTTTTACTGTATGGGAAATAACGGCAAGGAGGCTCTTAGCCAACTTTTGAAGCTGGCTCTTATGAGAGTTAGTCATTCCACAAGCCTGTGGAGATGGTAGGTTGGGAGGATATAGGAGGAGGTGATGCTCCCCTAATAGGTACTTCATTGAGGCTTGTCCTGATGCCTCTAAGTGTGGCATGTTCAGATCAGGAGCCCGTAGAGATTGCTTAGAACAATGGGAGAAAGAACCATCTGTCAAATCAAAGCCCTGCATCTGCTTTCACTTAACCTTGGGTGCATCTGTGTTCCTTTTATGATCTGTTGTGATTACACTAGTTGTGGAGCTAGGGGCTTCGTCTGGGGACAGTGGCACTTGCGCTTGCAAGCAAAGTTGAGAGATGAGCACAACTATGGCATAGTGGTGTTGGTTTTCCTTAGTTTCCTCTTCATTTGTATAGCCACAATTTCTCCAAAGTTTATAGGGACCCCTCTTATGATGCGGTGATAAGGATAGTTGCTTTTAAGGCCGACCCGCTGCTTGTTGTTTGAAGGTATGATCCAGCCACAAATGTAGTTGAACCACAGCTTGACCTCAAACTTGAGATCATGGAGAGAAATTTCGCCACCCATTATAGCCTAGAAGGGTGTGTACGCGGTAATGATCGGAGCTATCCATGAAGCAGATTCTCCTTGTTAGCAATTTTGGCTATATATTTGAGCCGATTTCCAAGATAGTCCTCCCAAAATAGATAATTAATGGTTGTTGGAGTGATGTCAACCTCCACACACCATTACCTAACCGAGCGGCGGGGAATCGTCCACCTTGCCTTATGGTGTATGCTCTCCTGCCTATCCTAGTAGAGACGTAAAACTCCAGGTTTAGCTATAAACCTTCTTGGTGAGTCGTATGCTCTCCTGCCTATCCTAGTAGGAAGCGTAAAACTCCAGGACGATGCTGGAGTAATAATCCGGGAGTGGATTGGCGAAAACATATCATTTCCTGTCATGAACTGAGCTACGATGTTGAGGAGGTCACCTCATAGCCCCACTAAGTCAAATCTTTTATCCACGGTGATAGAACGACCCTTTCAAATGGCGTAGTGCCCCTTCATGTCAGGCACACAGAAAATTATGGCTTCCCAAGAGTTGGTGGGTGCTGCGGGTGCCGTTTCTTTCCCCTTCCTTTTGTGGAAGAGGAGGCTGGGGCCTTGTCCTTACTCAGGTTCCTAGATGAAGTCATATTCTACAAAAGTGATGTTAGTGCCATTCACAATGTTTGTTTTTGTATTTTTCCAATGATAAAATAAACAAACAATGACTACTATAAATATTAGATAAACACGGGGAGGGATCATCATGAAAAAGTTGGCAGCACTAATGGAATGTTGGCGAGCCGCAAGAAGTGATTCACGGAATGTTGGTGAATCGCCATCGATAGGCAGAACACAAGTTCATTGGACTGTTATCTGGAAACTCATTGGAGTGACGCCGGTCGCGATCCGCGAGGTGCTGATGCAAGATGGAGTAAAGGCAGTCTCCTGAAGGCAATTTTTCCCGAAACGATGTTTCATCGGCATTTTGCCGGACCTAACCAGCAAGTAGCCGATGGTCATCATCCCCATTGACTCAAAATACAAACCAACATCCTAATTTCAAATGCACCTACTCCCACAATATATAAGCATTGGATACACAAGCAAAAAGAAAAGAATGATGATTTTCCCTTAAGAACGGCAACATCCGATCTATCATCGGGAAAATTGGGTCCTCTGTAGCCCTTGGGGTTACTCAGACAACACCCCAAACTAAACTATCAAACACATCATGAGAATCTCTAACTACAAATTAGCAATAATCTCCCCCACACCCACTTAAGCATCAGAACCCCACCCCCACTAATTTCACATCATATCAATTAACAACATTCAGAATTTGGGTAAGCTTGATCGGTTAAGTGGAGTTCGATGAATTGAGGTATGTTAAGGCTAACCTCCTTCGGCAAGTTATTCTCGTTGTATAATTGATACGACTTGTGCTTTCGTGTAGTTCATGTTTACGTGTGTTGTGGTTAGGTACTACAAGTTGAATTGATGTTGTAGTATAGTATCCCTTATCGGGGTTAGTCATGTTTCAGCTTTGCCTCTTGTTAGAAGGGCCTAGAGATTACCGATTTGTATTATTGCTGCATCGGTTGGCTAGGGATGTTTTGCTACCTTTCCAAGGCCAAAGAGGCTTGTGGTTAGATGAGGAGTATACTTCATTAAATTGGGCAGCATAGGGCGCAGATTGGTGATATAACTTTCTTTTTTTATGCCTATATATATATTAAAGCTCGCCTATAGGGCATTGGTATACCTTGACGCCTACAGGGCTAGAATCTTAGTAATACAGTCTTACCTTCGAGTTAGTGGTACCAAGATTTCCTAATGAATTGGGTGGTAAGTTGTTTGATGAACTACTTATTGCTAATGACCATATAAGTTTCATACGACTTATAATTTGTCGTATAGGTCACCCAGGAAACCACCCTAGCTATTAGTAATCTGATAGACTATGTGATACCTTAAATAGTGATCTTATCAACTGTCAAACATTGGGCCAACACCTCTGGATAGTTAGGAAGATGCCCATGTACATGTTTCCTAGAAGGACTAAACTTAAATATAGTTGCCTGCTGGGCTACAAGTTTCTTACATGAGCTATATGCTATCTGAACAAAACATAGGCTAGAATCTCAATATTATAGTTCTATCTTCGGGTTAATAGTCATTGTGGCTGCCTGTAAAGTTGTTGTGGTGGTCTTCTTAGAATCATATCTTGTTATTAACCGCCCTGTAGTTATTTTAGGTGAAGCAACCATATAGTTGGTCGCCTATGACTTTACTGTTCGCTTATAAGCCATTTTTGTACCGCTATGACATTCAGATTATCGTTCAGGTCACTCTGAGCCCCACCCCTTTACTTGCTAGACTAGCTGATTCTATATGTAATACCCCGAAAGTGTCTAAGACTAGACTCAGGATTTGAAATGGGAATAATAGGAAAAAATCTAAGATTTTGACTCAGAATGCCTCGTGGTAAGAGTCATGGGAAGGAGTAACGATCCATAGGAACCACTCATAGTCAGACTCTGTAGAAGGAGGTTTAGTAGTAACGAGTCCATGGACAACCCATTAGGTGATGTACTAGGTAGTGGTTGGAGGTCTTCGTTTATCTCTGAGGTACCAGGGTTGGATGGTACGAGTCTTGGTATGCCTCATTGTAAGGAACAACAATTTATGCTAAGTACCCGTGACGAACTATAGTGATAATTAGCAAGAGGTAACGGATGGGTCCAACGACCCATCATTTGGAGGTACGATTCATTGGTTGACTTGTGGTGGAAGTTCCAAAAGTTTTACTTATGGAGTCAGTGGTAATGACGAGAGGACACAACAGGTTTTGTGTCGAGTCGTTGTTTGAAGGCCTAAGAACTGAGTAAATTTTGTAAGGAAGTAACATATGGAAACCACAAGTCGTGGGAATGAGGTACAACTCGTGGTCTGAGTCGTGGTCACTAGCAGTGCTAGTGAGTTAGTTTTAGCACAGAGGGTATATAGAATTTGCACTATCACAGTTCTTCAGAGAGTCACCTCATCTGACTCAGTAGAGTTAGATATGAAAGACTTTAATGTTATTTTCAGCATGGATTAGTTATATTCTTGTTATGCCTCCTTCAACTGTAGAGCCCGATCAATAGATTTTTTATTTTCAGGTAAACCAGTCCTTGAGTGGATGGGTAGTTCAGTAGTACCTGTAGGTCACTTTATCTCCTACCCTTAAGGCTAGGAAAATGATCTCCAAGGGTTGTGTATATCATTTAGTTCGGGTTAAGGATTCTAAGACTAAAATATTGACTCTTCAGTCAGTCCTGGTTATATGTGAGTATCCGAAGGTGTTCCCAAATGATCTACCAGGAGTCCCTCTTAAGTGAGAGATTGACTTAGGGGTAAACCTTCTCCCTGATACATAGCCCATATCCGTTCCTTCTTATAGAATGGCTCTTGTCGAGCTTAAGGAGTTGAAGGAACAGCTGAAGGATCTCTTAGATAATGATTCCATCATGTCTAGTAAGCCCCGTGGGGCGTTCTAGTCTTGTTTTTGAAGAAGAAAGATGGTTCCCTCAGGATGTGTATTGACTACTGCCAGTTGAACAAGGTCATAATTAAGAATAACTATCCTTTTCCTAGGATTGATGACTTGCTCAATCAGCCTTGGGTGCTAGTTGCTTTTCAAAGATAGACCTCACATCCGGCTATCACCAGCTTAGTGTTAAAGAGTGTGACATTCTGAAGACAGCCTTCAAGATTCTATATGTCACTATGAATTTATGGTTATTTCTTTTGGTCTAACGAATGCTCCTATAGCTTTCATGGATTTGATGAACAGGGTTGTTCAAGTAGTATTTAGATATGTTCGTCATTGTCTTCATAGATGATATCATATAGTCTTTATAACACCCTAGAAATCTCTAGGACTAACCTTCCACCTAAAATGTGATCATGCATAAAACTAGGAAAAAGGTCTCAATACGAGTCACAGTATTACTCACAGGATAGTAGTATGAGTTGTACTAGGACACGTAATAGGAGGGTTAGGGAAACAGTATAGGAGGCTAGGGGAAACCACGACTGCATGTCATAATTCATACTACCATGGTATGGATTGTACTGACCAGTCATGGAAAAGTTCAGAGAAGAGGTCAAGAATTTTGGAAAAAACCACGAGCAAAGATTCACTAGTGGGTATGGGTCGTACCATCCAGTCGTGATTTGAATTTCAAAGAAATGTTCAAAAGGCTTTGATGAAGCTACAAATCATAGTAAGGCCCATAGTAAGTTCTCATGGGTTGTGGTAGACTTCCATGGAAAACATAAGAGAATGGTATTGAGTAGGGCCCCTTAACACGTACTTCAGTACGGATCGTATGATCCTAGTGTCATACCACCTGATGGGCAGAATTTTAATAATAGTTTCCAGGGGAATTTTTGTAAATTTATAAGATCCTAACTCCTAAACTATGTCGTATTGAGAATATTTAGAAGGGTATTTAGGGGATTAGACGACCCTCTCTCCTCATTCTTTCAAAAACATGCAGAGAACCCAGACAACTAGTTCCAAGCAATAACTAGGGCATCCATCTTTTCTCAGATCTTCCAAGCTACGTCTCAAGAATCGTCATTCAGGTATGTGGGACTTCAACAAGGGTTCCCTTCCCCCTTGTGTCTCAAATTATTTTTTAAAAAAACTTCCTAAATTCTATCCCTACAGAAGATTAAAGCTAGGGTTTTTAGTTAGTTAAGAGACTCCTTAAATCTTGTTAAATTCCCTAAATTTACATGATTATCCCTAGCTAAAATTCACATCCTAGTTTTATTTATACAACTGCTTTATTAGTCTTGATATTTAGCATGATTTTGAATGAAACTTGTATGATTTAGAACTCAGATTTAAATGTTTTATTAGTATGATATTTTTACTCGAATTTTGAATTCTAACATAGATAGATGAACAGAAAGTTAATGCGTTAGTATATTCAGTATTAGAATTTTTGTCAGTACTCAGTATATTTTGTATCCTCCAAAAATGTTAGCTGATCAGTTTAACTTTTATTCGTCTTTCGATAAACTCAGTAAACTCAATAAAATCAGTTTATCAATTTATTAGGTGTTCTTTAGACTATTTTGGCGCTTTCAGATAAAGCAGCTTTGACAAGTATTAGAACTTGGTTTCTTTCAGATCCTTGGACTCTCAGAACACTTCTAGATAAGTAGTTCTAATTTAGTCATAGGACATTAGTTTCAAGATATCCGCATAGTTAGAAATATTTAGGATTTCCAGTGGGAGTAGCACTTAGCACCGAGCGTATTGGCTACAGCGCACCCAGGTTCCCAGAACTACGTTGCCACCGTATGTTATTAGCCCGAATGGGCCCCAAACAGTGATCACTCAGTTCAGCCATTATTCCCTAGCAAAGTATAGTGGGCTTTCTCTGATGGGGTATACATCGGACTCCATGTTTAGCTCACGTGGTTACATGTAAGTTATACTCTCTCCCATAGTACAACTCAGTCTAGTACATTCATAGTCTCTAGTTTTGTTTAGTCTCCCAGATTTCAAGATATGTTTATCATCTCCAAACATTTATTAGTACTTACACAGTTATTAGACCTTTAGATTCTTTCAATACTTATGAATCCAAATATGGTCATTTCATGTCTTGTCAATATAGTTTACAAATATTTTGTATTCTTATGTTTAGATTATATCTCACATACTCAGTACATCTAAAGTACTGATCACATAATTTTATGTGCTATATCATTTTATGATATAGGCTCAGGTACTCAGCCTCAGCACTATAGTTAGATTTTCTTGGCGATACCCCAACAGATTCAGTGGTGAGTCCTCAACTGTCGAGGGCTGCAGTTCCATCTTCAGTTGCATTTATTTTGTTATATCTTAGGAATTAGAGTTAGCTGGAGGGGTTTCCCAGCAATTCATCAGTTCATTTTAGAAGGCTTTCAGACAGTATTTATTTACTCAGCTTGGGTTTCAAATTTTGTTATTTTTCAGTATTAGTTTATTTTCATTATCAACTTCTGCTTTATTTTTAATTATTTTCAGTAGATCAGTCTTAGTAGAAATATTCTTTACCAGGGTTTGCTTGAGGTTATTTGTGATCCTAAGTACCATGTCGCGTCTAGTGTGTGAACTGGGTCATAACAAACATGGTATAAGAGCATCAGGTTTAGAGTGTCCTAGGATGTCCGAAAGCTGCATAAAGTAGAGTCCTTTTTATGGGTGTGAAGCACACCACACTCATGAGGGGGAGAATACGAGGCATTTTTAGGAAAATTCTCTTTTTTCATGATTCTTATCATGCCTAGAGTTTAATCTCTAAAATTATTCTTCTTACCCGTGTTTTAACCAATCTAGAGAGTTCTCTCCCTCTTTGTTTTGCATGCTTACATTGGGGACAATGTAATGTTTAAGTTGGGGGCGGGATGAGTGTTCTTCTAGGTGTACATTTGTTGTTTATTTTGTTTATGACTTGATGTAGCCCTTGTAGGGCTGTTTGTTTGTTTTGTTGGAATTATGAATGAATGAAATAAATTTTTTTGGATGATTAGTGCTATTGAATGGGTCTTTGTTCTTATTGCCTAAATTTGTGACCCATGTTTGATTTTATTCGCCTTCTAGGTTTTCTTCATACCACAGTTCTTTTCCAATGAGCATTTCTTTTTCTTTTTCCTTTTGATTGTTGAACTGGGTTGGCATTTCCTAATGATAGATTGTGAGGTGCATCTCTTAAGGGAAAATTCCGTAAAAATGTCATGTCTTTCTTTGAGTCTTTTGTGGAATTATTTTTGTGTGCGGCATGAAAAACATGAAAATGGGCATTTGAAAAGAAAGATATAGCAGTCTCTTGTCATGCATTGATATTCCCTGTTTGTCTTGTGAATTTGCATATTCTCGTGTCTTGAATCTAAATCTTGTGACAATGATGACTTGTGTGAACTCTTTGGGTGTGATGCCTTGTGTGGTAAGGATTTTTTGAATGAATCTCATGCATCTATTCTTGTCCAGAACTTTCCCTAAGTGTGACTCAAGGAGAAATTCTAGATGTAGCTGCACTTAGAACATGATTTTAGTCTTTCATTTGACTATTCTCTTTATCCAAAATAACCTCCAAAATGTCTTCCCTTGTTAGCCATATTGTGCATATGGACTATTTATTCTTGGGAACCACATTACAAGCCAATATCCTTTTTTATAACCCTCTTCTTGGCACCCATCCTCCCTAATTTCTAGGGGTGAGTGAATGAAAATAATGGGGGAATGAAGCCCCAAGACATAGGGAGAAATAAGGAAATCAGTGAGACAAAGGCAAAAAGCCTATGTTTGGGGGTTTACAAGAAAAGGAAAATGTGAGGAGCCCAAATTTGAGGTAGCACCAAATTGTTATAAAAAGGAATGAAATGATGGGTTGAAGAACCTTAAGGTATCAAAAGAGAAATGGCTAGTGAAATTGTGTTACCTCTTTCTTAGACAAGGCTTAATGTGATAGCCAAATGAGTTGCAAGGAAGGCCCTTGAGAAATAAAAGATGAAAATGATTACAAAATGAGTAATAAGGTGGAGTGATCTAAAGAGTTGAATGGGGAAGATGAAAGTATTCACATAAAGGCATTAGGGAGGTTCTAGTCAGTAGAGCTAAAAATTGTCCTACCATTACCCCTAGCCTTCATCATGACCCTCAAGTCGTAATTGATTTTGAGTGTCGTTTCTCTACATTAGTGGCGAATTACGCAAAGGGCAAGCCTATGGGTCAAGTTGTGTGCATAGAGATTTCTTTTATGAGAGTGAGTGTGATCAATTTTCTTTCTATAATCCTTTATGTGTGCATTGAATTATAATAAAGAAAACGGATTCTCTCTTGTAGTGAGTGGCATCACTTCCTTTTGAGGACATACTTGCATTAAGGTAAAGATGTGATTGAGGCATGAACACTGTGAACTTCAAGGTAAACTTTGAATGTGCAGTGATTATGAATTGAGATGCTATGTGTATTTGATTAGATAAGCTATGCCCTTATTTTTCAAAATGAAAGTAGTTGTGAATCATTCCTTTGAATTGTGGTTTCCTCTTGAAACTTTTCCATAATTTTCTAGGGCAAATTGCTTCTCTTTTTCTGTGAGTTGGTGCGTATTTTTGGGTTGTCATAGATTAAGTGGTCATTGATGCATAGACTCTTGTGTAGTGGCATGTCATTCCTTTTGCTCAACTGATAAGAATTGCATTACTTCAGTACAAGCAATGTTTCATGTTTTGGGGTTTGATGAGTTGGAAAATTTTCAACTCATTAGCTCTTAAGAATGTGCTTTAGCTTAGTTTTCAAGTCTTTTAGTTGGATTTTATGCCCTTTTTTCCTTTTTATGTGCAGGTATTTGATTTGAATAAAAGGAGCATGAATTGGAGTAAAAAATATGTAATTCAGGTTAAAAATGGTGCCCCATCGGAGGACATCGGCAAGACAACGGTCAACCGTAGGCAACCCCTAGCATGATGAGGAACTGCAAACGGCGTCCCGTAGACAGCAACCGGCGATCTGCCAGTTCCATTGCCGACAGATGTTGGAAATGGCTGGACCAATGATGAAATGGATCAGCGGCTCGTGGATGCCACCCAGCGAACCACCGAAGGCACCATCGGAAGGCCCTAGAACTTCACTGGAGTGCAGAAGAAAATGATCGGCAATCGTAGATACAAACAGGTGAATCACCAGTTCTATCGCAAGTGAGAACACGCCTGAATAGGGAAAATTTGTCAAATCCTAAGAAAGAGGATAATGTTTGCCCTATATTGTATATATTCTAGAAGAAAGAGCTTTGAAAATATCAATGAATATTCCTTTACTTTTTGAGAGGGAAGAACTCCATTGGAGAGAAAGAAATATTAGAATATAGTTTTTTATCTTCATTTTCTTCTTCATCAAGGTATAACTATTACTGTAGAAATATTGTGAGTTTGATTTTTCTGACTCCTAATGATAAAATTATTGAGTTTATCATTGAATATGCTCTTGTGTTTCTCAATTATGAGTAGCTCTATCTATAGCTAGAGGTGTATGATAATGGGTGTTTAATTTTATTGGGTAATGCTAGATTTGTCTTGTTGTTACGTAATTAGTGTAAATCTATTGAATTCTCCTCAAATTAAAGTTGATAGCTCATAGTTGCAAATATGGGTATTGTTTTCGTACTTGATTTTAGCTTGAAAAAGAAGAATTGAGTAATGGAGGAGAATTTAATGGTGGATTTGGATTTGATTGTGCGGGGTTGTACTAGAGATAGACAAAACTCATGATCATAACCATTAATAGGTTGATGCCTAGAAATAGCTTAGTCCCTAATCCAAACTATATTGGAATAGTTAAATTATGTCTCGAGATTAGAGAAAACTCAAGGATAAGGAGTTCAATTGGTTGAAGAAAATCAGGCTCCATCTTTTCCCAGGTTATTTGCACATATTAGTAATAATTTGACTATCTAAAAAATCTCGATTTGATTGAAATTCCATCTACACTACACCTCTAGCCTTTGCTCATTATTGTTTCTCAATTTTAGTTATCTTGATCTCTTTACTAGTTGGTTTTAGAATCCACAATACTTTTGCCTTTACTGCCCCCAAAATTTATATTTACATTTTCATTGCTTGGATATGAATTACTTTAATTCACTAAATGACTCTTGTGCACATCATTCTCTAGTCCTTGTATGATTTAACCTCGACACTCATCGGGTTATTTATTTTGATACAACAATCACTTTCATTCTCTCTAGATGAGGAGTGTAGTTTGAGCGTTATCACTTGGTTGGTTCGAATGTTTTCTACGGGTGTGGCAAGCCTGGTTATAAACTAAGAGATTGCCCATCAGCCAAATAGGGTGACATGTCCCAGCCACCTTTTCAGTAGCCTCGTTAGGTCACCCAGCTTGCAAGAACTATGGACATAACCACCCCGGGCAGTGTTTTCTTTGTAGGGAAGGGTATTTTAGGTGTGGCAAGCACATCCATCAAAATCAAAATTGTCCATTGGCCCAGCAGGGTGCCTCATCTAGTACCAGCGGCACACAGTGCTAGAACTTCTTATATGCCTTATCAACAAGATCAGGAGAAGGAGAGCTTGCCAAAAATAGTCATAGGTATGTTATGAGCTTTACATGGTGATACTTACATGTTGCTAGGTCCAGGAGCCATATTGTAAGGAATATGATGTTAAGCATCCTAGTACAAGTTTTATCCCATGTATTAAGTGGTTAAAGGAGTGGATATATGAGGTTGATAAGGCTGGAAGGTTATAAAACCCTCAGTGATAGCTTTGGAGACTAAAGAGAGTTAGGGGTTACCTAAGAAACAAACCATAGCATAAGTTTTAGTACTTAATAGTGGAGTTGGCAAGGAAGAGTTTGGCATCCATATGTATAGTAATACTCCGACCCCACAAGAAATAGTGATTATGGCCTAGCCTAGAGAAGAGGTCCAAAGACTTAGAATGATGACTTTGAGCTAAGGGGGAGATGATAAGGTGAAGGAACAAGTCAAGTACTGAGTTTCCAATTGTGAAAAGTTCAGGAGCAGTAACTATGGGATGTCAATCCATTCTTATTCAGGTGTTCCCCTTGTCCTTCAGTCAACATGACACTTTGCTCATGTCATATGTAATCAAGTCAGGACCACGTCTAAGGTCAAAGTACTCTATGCCCATGCCCATACTTAGATTTCCAGAATAAGAAGCAACTGCTTTAGACAGTGATCCCAGTCTCACTCCACGATTCTAGCAATCCCAACTTTACGTTATGAAACTCGTTGTACCTGTAAATACATGTCTAACAATATGCTCAATTCTATGAATTCTGTCCTCAAGATTCGCTTTAATGGCTAATAAGATCATTCTAAATCATGTATATAGGGGTAGGGGTTCGAGCCATCGAATTTGATATGAGAATTTTGGTTTAGATATTTGATTTTCAGATTAAAAAAGTACAATCCAAATCCAATCAAAATAAATTTGGATTGGATTGGATTTTTTAAGTTTGCTTTCGAATTTAATCAGTTTAGATTTTTTTGAATTTTCAATTTCTACTTTTGAGCTTTTTAGGTAGACTATTACCATTAACACCTCAATCCACCTAATAGTTTGCTCCTTGAAATTTCTAACTTTATGCAATTAACAAGAATTGAGGTGACTCTATCGCCCATGCCGTGTAATAAATTTTACTTACTCATGAAATATTTTATATTTTTATATTTGAGTAATACAAGAATTTAATATTGATTTAATATTTTTAATTTTTTTATATTTATTGAGTAAAGTAAAAAGTGAGAATAATTAAATGTTCTTACTGGAAATTATGATATGAGTAATTTAACTTATTAATATTGGACACATATGATATGAGTAATTGAGTAGGGTTAAATATAAGGTATAAAATTTTTAAATTTTTTGATATCCAAAATCCAACCCAAATACCCAAAAAATTCAGATTTCGATTTGAATTTCAGATTGGCCCGAACTATGTCCACCCCTCTGCTCATGTTAGATTTCTTGAACAATTCGTGCTTGTGATTTTCTTACTCTAAGCCCTATGTATGTACACGCATGATAGAAATGATGGTTACAATGTTTACGTTCTAAATGACTCTCTATTCATGCCTTAGGTTCCTAGTATGTAGGAGTTCATGAAGTGCAGTTATTAGCCATGCCAGGGAAACAGGAAAATTCTTGGATAGTGTAAGCTACAGAGGAGCCATGGGATAAATTATAAGTGATAGGATTAAATGAT
Source organism: Datura stramonium (assembly GCA_018107945.1). NCBI lineage: Eukaryota > Viridiplantae > Streptophyta > Magnoliopsida > Solanales > Solanaceae > Datura > Datura stramonium. The sequence goes on along the minus strand of JACEIK010001568.1, from coordinate 180,783 downwards.
GTATGATGCATAGGTGGACCATAGTATGGTGTGACTAGTGACTCCTTGATTAGAGCTCGAGGTTGGGTGATTCTCATGATAAGGTGAAGTAGTATTCTTGGAGGATAACTCTAGATGCAAGAGATTTAGTCGAGTTAGGCTTAAACGTGGTGGAAGCCTATTGTTGGACTCATACTTTAGTATTGGTAGGAGCACAAGTGAGGAGTATAAGTTGTAAAGGATAAGTGTGGCATTCGGAGAAGTTGGTGTAGTTAAAAAGGTGTTTTTAAAAGTTTAACCCATAAAAGGGATGATGAGGTTTGATAAGAAAGGAAAACTTAGTCCCTGCTATTTTTGGTCCTTATAGGATCGTGAGGCATTTTGGCAATGTGGCCTATGAGTTGGACTTACCTGCAGAGTTAGCATCAATGCACCCATTCTTCCATGTGTCCTTGCTGAAGAAGTGCATTGGTGATTTGACCTTAGTTACACGGTTAGAGAATGTTGGTGTAAAGGATAGTCTCTCTTGTGATGAGATCCCAGTTCAAATCCTTGACCGTCAGGTTCGTAAGTTAAGGAATATGGAGGTCGCATCGATGAAGGTCCTTCGGAGGAACCAGCTTGTAGGGGAGCTACTTGGGAAGTAGAAGCAGACATGATGGCCAAGTACCCTCACCTATTTCCTTCCAATTCTCCTAGCTTAAGGTAATAATTTCCTCCTTGGTATTCCATTCAGTTCCACGCCCCTCAATCGCTCCTATGTTTTAGAATGTATGCATGTTTCATGAATTCAGTTAGCATATGTATCTTGATTCAGAGTCAATCACTCCATCAGTATTTAGTCTATAGCATTCAGTATTGGAATTGCAGCTCTTTCCCTATCTATTTAGCTTTGTTAGTCTCCATTCGAGGACAAATGTCTCCAATGGGGAGATATTGTAATACCTTGAATTTCGAAGTGGTTTTTCGTAGCAAATAAAAAAGGTTTCGAGGTTTGATCAAGATCAATGCCAAAGATGATATCCCGTCAAACTGGTTATGGGTCGTCGCTTAGGGAATCACCCTTATCTATAAAGGGAACTAATTGGCCTCAGAAATGATGGTAGAGTTGATGGTCCATCAGTCAGGCGACAGATTATCATCTTGACCGTCAATAGTACCCAAAATTTAGCACTTTCTATTTAAGGGTGACGGTGAAACAGACTGTCAAGTGGATGATGGACCATCACTTTGATTATCACTTGGAGCCAGGATTTTCATGCTTCTCTTAAGGGAGACATTCGAGATGATGGACCGTCAGGATAGGGGGACGTCCTATCACTTTGGTCGTCCATCGGCCAGCGAGACCAAAAACTAAATCACTAAATGGTTTCTCAGGATATTTATGACACTTCGCACTCTTTTAACTCCTATATTATGTAGTTTCAACTTCCCTTAGAAGGTGTTAAAGGGTGTTAGTCGACAATTCCCCTAATTCCCCTCCCAAAACATAAAGAACATCAGCATTTGGGGCTTCAAGTTCTCTCAAGCCCAAGCTAGGGTTCTTCTCCAAGTGCTAAAAATTCAATGTTCTAGTTAGAGATTCTTCTTCTCCAGGTATGTGGAACTTCAACAAGGGTTTTCTTTCACCCTTATGTCCCAATTATTTTCAAAATCCCTAGCAAGATTCAATTCTCTAGAAGCAATGTCTTTTAGGGTTTTCATATTATGTATGAGAGAAAGGGTTTTCATTGTATGTATGATTTATCTCATGTCTTCCATGTTTTTCAAGACTTTTATGATGAATAGAATATATTGTTCATGATTTCACATTCAATTGCATGATACATTCCCACGATTGGATACTAGCATGATTTCCAAGGTTCAGCCCCTAATTTAGCATTGTTTATGAAAAATATATTCCGTTTTGAATACATAATTCTACTATGATCTCAATATGCATGAATTACAATATTAGTGAAATCTATGATTTTCTCATAATTCCAACATGATCAGAATGTTTATTGTTATTTAGATTGTCATGACACTTTCAGATAACGCAGCTCTAAGAAGTCTTGAAACACTAGTTACTTTCATGGTTCTTTATATTGTCATGACACTTTCAAATAAAGCAACTCTGAAAAGTCTTAGAACACCAGTTTCTTTCATGGTTCTTTAGACTTTCATGAAACTTTCAAATAAAGCATCTCTGAATAGTCTTGGAACATCAGTTTTGAGCTATTAGACGTTCATGACACTTTCAAATAAAGCATCTCTGAATAGTCTTGGAACATTAGTTTTGAGCTATTAGACGTTCATGGTTCTTTAGAGTCTCAAGACACTTTCAGATAAAGTAGTTTTGACTTAGTTTTAGAACGTCAGTTTCAGATTAGCAGTATTTATGTTCTACTGGAAAAGTACTTAGCACCGAGTGGGTCGGGGGTCAGCATACCCAGGTTCCAAAACTACATGCCACCATAGGTTATTAGCCTGAATGGGCCTCAGTTAGTGATCACACAGATCGGTCACTTATACCCTGGCAACGTACAGTGGGCTCTAGTGATGGGGAGTAGACATCAAACTTCACGTTTTGCTCACGTGGTTATATGTCATTTAATAGGCTCTCCTACAATATAGTTCCAGTTTCAGTACCATTCTTATCAAATATAATTTTTAGTTACAGTTACAGCTCTAGTTTTCAGTGCATGTACCTGACCTTAAAATCAGTCTTGTATTTTCATTAACTGTTTTTAGACTAGCATTTAATGTCAGTATTTATGCATCTTGAATAGGGTCATTGTACTTTACCTCAATTTATGCATTCAGCTATGTATTTAGTATAGACTTTTCTCAGATCTCTAGCTTTTAGACTTTAGTTGCATATCTCACATGCTTAGTACATTCAAAGTATTGAATGCATACTCTTTGTGCTATATTGTTTTATGATATAAATCCAGATATTTAAACATAGCCCCTCGGTTAGACACATTCCTGACTTGATCAGCTAGCAGTGGTGAGTCTCATCTTTTGAGGACCGGAGTTATCTTTTCTATTTCACTACTTTGTCTTCAGTTTAGTTTTTTAGATTTTGGAGTTAGTTAGGGACTTGTCCCAGCAGCTCATCAGTTAGTAGATTGACAGAGTTGGATTAGTTTCAACTTTTGATTCAGTGTTTCTTTAAATTACTAGTATTTTTTATCAGCTTATAAATTTATGCATAAGTGAATGTTTCACACTTCAGAGAGATTTCACTTAGATTTCTTCATCAACCTGTATTACGCTAGAATTATTCTATTCCATGGCTTAGCTTGGGGCCACTTGTGGCTCTAGGCACCATGTCGCTTCTAAGGTGTAGACTCGGGTCGTGACACAGCTTATCCTCCTCAATTTCTTGGGCATGGATCATGAGTCTAGAAATGTCCATGTTAATGATGAGCATGGCGGTCCACCACTCCTTGACCACCAGGTCTGAAACTCCTGAAATGAACTTGCTCCTCCAAGACCTGGGTTCGGCAACCATTTCTGGAGCATATCTGGATGGATGCGTAAATTTTAGGGCGTACTCCTGAACTGTCATGGAGTTCTGCTCCAGATTGATGAACTCCTTTACCTTTGCTTCCCTTAGCTCACGGTGAAAGAATCTATCCAGAAACACCATTACGACTTCATCCTACTCCACTAGGCCTGCACCAACATGTCTTCCCTCTTTTCATTATTTGTACCATATCTGGGCCACTCCCTTCAACTGATAAGAAACTAAATCTGCACTCTCGATGAAAGTGATAGCCATGATTCGGGTGATCTTCTAAACCTCATCAATAAAGCCCTATGGGTCCTCATCTACCTTCGAGACGTGGAATTCTGGGGGATTCATCCGCATGAAGTCCCAGACTATTGCAGTAGTTGCATTACCATTTGGGTTAGCAGGAGCAACAACCTACTATTTTACTTGGTTAGACACGACCTGGGCAAGCATTTGGAACATAGCACTGAATTCAACATGAGTCACCTGCTGGAGCTATTGGGGCTTGCTGATTTCCATTTCCATACCTTCTTCTATTAGCTCTTCAGGGAGGCATTGTCTGTAAATGTGTAGAGCACGAGTTAGATGGATATTTTTTAGTTTCACACTCTATCGCACGATAAGGACCATGAAAGAAGAGAAATTTCCTAAAATGTCTGTAGCCCCCTCTTCATAAGTGTGGCGCACTTCTCACCCATGAAAAAGGCTCTACTTAACGAGGCTTGAAGACACCCGAGGACACCTCTAAATCTGATGCTCTGATACCAAATTTATCATGACCCGAGTCTATACCTTGAATGTCATGGGGTGCCTAGAGTCACAAGTGACCCAAGATAACCCATGGCATAGCATACTGCTAACATGATATACACTTATAAAGAAATCTAAGTGAAAGTTAACTAAAGTGTAAAACATCATTTTAGACATAATGATAAAATCTGATAAAAACACGTAAGTGTATAAAAGCACTAAGTCAAAAGATGAAACTAATACAACTCTATCTGAAAACCTCTAATACTAATAAGTTTTTAGGACAATGCCTTGGCTAACTCCAAAGTCTGAAACTAACTGATGATAAGAAGCTAAAAGAAGAAAGATAACTCTGGTCCTTAAAAGATGAGGACTCACCACTATCAACAAAGGAATCTAAATGTGCTGTTGAGCCTGAGTACCTGTGCCTGTACCATAAAACAATATAGCATATAGAGTATGCGGTTAGTATTTTGAATGTACTAAGCATGTGAGATATGCAACTGAAATGTAAAGCGTGCTGGTAAAATCTGAAAGATTTAATTGGACTGATGTACAATGACCTTATTTGAATGCATAAGTACTGAAACTACCATGAAAATCTGAAAGCACTATAAGTGCTGGTAAAATGGAATTTTAAGGCCATTTACATGTATTGAAATGGAAAATTGAGACTAAGACTGAATACTATAACTATTTTATGGGAAAGTCTGTTAACCGATATATTACCACGTGAATTAGATGTGATGTTTTATGTATACACCCATTGTAAGACCTAATATACCTTGTTAGGGTATAAAGGCATGGCTGTGTCATCACTAAACTGAAGTCTATGTGGGCTAATAATGTCACGACCCGAGTTTACATTCTGGACGCGACACAGTACTTAGGATCACAAGGGACCCCAAGCAAACCTATGGTATAGCATACTTCTACTAAGAGTGATGTACTGAAAATAATAATAATAAAGTAGAAGCTGACTAAAGAATTAAAAAAATACTGAATAATAATAAAATCTGAACAATCTCTAAACACCCAAATTGAATCCATAAAATCCTTCTAAAATGAACTGATGAGTTGCTGGGACAAACCCCCATCTAACTCTAATGTCTGATATTAAACAAAGAAATACAACAGAAAATGGAACTCCGACCCTCGGCAGATGAGGACTCACCATTGAAGCTGCTGGAAAATCACCGAGAGACTAGCTGTGGTGTTGAGGCTAGGTACCTGAGCCTACATCATAAAATGATATAGAACATAAAAGTATGCAATCAGTACTTTGAATGTATTGATTATGAGAGAAGCGAATAAAACATACATATACTGAGTAATAATAAGTTGAACTGTAATACTACAAATATAAACTGAAATCTAGAGATCTGAACTAGACTGAGAATCATGACTGTACCAGACTGAACTGTACTGTGAGAGAGTCTATAACTGACATGTAACCACATGAGCTAAACATGGAGTCTAATGTATACACCCCATTAGAGAAAGCCCACTGTACCTTGTGAGGGTATAGTGGCTGAACTGATTGATCACTATCTAGGGCCCATTCGGCTAATAACCTACGGTGGCAACATAGTTCTAGGAACCTGGGTGCGCTGAACACTAGCCTCTTCGGTGCTAAGTACCACTCCCATTGGAAACCTAGTTATGTCTAACTAGCTGATAGCAAGAACTAATGTCCTTGGACTAAGTCAGAACTACTTATCCTAAAGTGTTCTAAGAGTCTAGGGACCTGAAAGAAACTATGTTCTAAGACTTTTCAAAGTTGCTTTATCTAAAAAGCGTCTTAACATTCTAAAGAACGACTAACAAGATGATAAATTTATACTACTGAATTTACTGAGTTTCTCAAAAAACTAATAAAAGTCAAACTGATCAACTGATATTTCTGGAGAATACTAAGTACTGACTGAAATTCTGAGACTGAACACACTAAAGCATTAACTTTCCATTCATGCATCTGTACAAACATCCATAATTCGAATAAAAATATCTTAACAATACAACATTCACATCAGAGTTCTAAATCATGCAAGTTTTATTAAAATATCATACTAAGGATCAGGGTTAAGAAAGTAATCTGTATGAATAAAACTAAGACATGAATTTCAGTTAGAAATGATAATACAAATATAGAGATTTAACAAGGTTTAAAGAATTTCTAAACTGATTGAAGACCCTAGTTTCAAACTTTTATAGGGATAGAATTTAGAAATTTTTCTGAAATAATTTAGGACACAAGTGGGAAAGGAAACCCTTGTTGAAATCCCACATACCTGAAGGAGAATCCCGAAGAATTAGCATTGAAGATATGAGAAAATATGGATGCCCTAGCTCTTGCTTGGAACCAGCTGTTGGAGTTTTCTACATACTGATTCTGTGAATTCTAGGAGAGGATGAGAGGAAGGAGTTGAAGGAGTTAGGATCTTAAGGTTTTACAAAAATGCCCTTGGAAACTGTAATTGAAAATTCTGCCCATCAGGTGGTAAGACTAAACCTACGAGTCATACCAGGATCATATGATTTGTATTGGCGTTCGTGGTTAGGGGCCCTACTCAACACTATTCTCTGATGGTTTTCATGGAAGTCTACCAGGATCTGTGAGATGTTACTATGGGTCTTACCACAATTCGTAGTTTCCTCAAAGCCTTTTGATTATTTCTCTGAAAGTCAAATCACGACTGGATGGTACGATCTGTACCCACCTACCACAAGTCGTACCTTGACTCGTTATTTTCCTAGAATTTTCTAACCTCTTCTCTGAACTTTTCCATAACTGGTCAGTACGATCCGTACCATGGTGGTGCGAATCGTGACATGTAGTCATGGTTTCTCCTAGCCACCCATACTGTTTTCCCTAACCCTTTTTATACGAGTCCTGGTACGACTCGTACCACTGTCCTATAAGTCGCTCTATAACTCATACTGAGGCCTTTTTCCCAGTTTTTTTCATGATCACATTTTAAGTCTGAAGGCTAGTCCCAGGGATTTTTGGGGTGTTACAACATCTCCCTCTTGGGAACATTTGTTCTTAAATGAAGATTAAGTAAGATGAAAACTAGGAAAGAGTTGCAATCCCAAACTAAAAACTAATAAGTGATTACTGAATGATTAACTGAATTTTAACTGAGATAGACATATCCACTGAGTTATGCTACTAGAGTGCACTTTAAAACATGAATAGAGCTAAAGGGTAAGGAACTGTATAGAGTACTAAGGAGGCATTTAGTACCTGATGCAAAAACTGATCTAGAAAGCAATAGTTGAGGATATATAGCCATCATGTCCGCATCTGTTTCCCATGTAGCTCTCTTAACTAGCTGGTTCTTCCATTAGACTGTTACTAAAGCGATCTCTTTGTTCCTTAGCTTACAAACCTGACAATCTAGGATCTGAACCGAAACTTATTCGTAGAAGGGGTTGTCCTTTAAACCAATGCTTTCTAGATGCACTATTGAGGTCGGGTCACCGATGCATTTCTTCAACAAAGACTCATGGAAGACTGGGTGCACTAATGCTAACTCTGCAGGCAAATCCAACTCATAAGCAACATTGCCAATGCATTTTAGAATTTTGTAAGGGCCAACATATTTTGAACTGAGCTTTCCTTTCTTCCTGAAACTCATCACCCCTTTTATAGGTGAAATTTTAAGATACACCCAATCATCCACAACAAACTCCAACCCCCTCCTCCTTACATCTGCATACAATTTCTATCAGCTCTAAGCTGTTCTCAGTCATTCCCTGATAAGCTTAACCTTCTGCATAGCCTCATATACTTAATCAAGTCCTATTAAGGTAGCTTCACCAACCGCAAACCACCCTATGGGAGATCTGCACCTCCGACCATAAAATGCCTCGAACGGGGCCATCTAACTAATGGAGTGGTAGTGTTGTTGTATGCAAACTTGATGAAAGGTAGGTGGTCATCCCAACTGCCCTTGAAATCATTCACTCAAGTCCTCAACATATCCTATAAAGTCTAAATAGTCTACTCAAGTTGGCTATCTGTTTGTAGGTGAAAAGCTGTGTTGACTTGACCCGAGTACCAAGTCCCTTCTGAAATGATTTCTAGAAGTACGAGGTGCACTGAGTACCCCTATCTGAAATGATGGATAATGGGACTCTGTGTAGTCTGACTAACTCCTGAATATATAGTCTAGCATAATCCTCTATTAAGTCTGTGGTCTTAACTAGTAGGAAATATGTTGACTTAGTCATTCGATCTATAACTACCCAAATTGAGTCATGTTGTCGGCGAGTATGAGGTAAGCCTGTGATAAAGTCCATATTCACTTTTTCCCACTTCCAAGTAGGAATGCTAATATCCTGAGTCATACCCCCAGGTCTTTGATGTTTAACCTTGACCTGCTGGCAATTTGAACACTTAGCCACAAAATTTGCAATGTCCTTGTTCATGCCATTCCACCAGTAGACTTTTCATAGGTCACGCTACATCTTAGTGGCACATGGGTGGATAGAGTACCTAAAGCTGTGTGCTTCCATTAGTATTTGTTGTGTCAAGTCATCTACATTTGGAACACATAACCTGCCCTGATAACGAAGCACCCCATATCCCCCTTTAGAGAATGCTTCCACCTCCTTCCTCAGGACTTCTTCCTTCAGCTTGAGCGAAACTGGGTCTTCACCCTGATTTGACTTAAACTATACCACCAGGGAGGATTTAGACCCACTCTATATTATAACTCCATCTTCTACTGAGTAAACCAACTGGACCCCTAATCGAGCCAATCAGTGGACATCTCTAACCAGCTCTTTATTATCATCCTCAACATGAGCAACACTCCCCATAGACAATTTGCTGAGGGAATCAGCCACTACTTGGCCTTACCAAAGTAATACAAGACACTCGTGTCCTAGTTTTTGACTAAACACATATTGTAGACTCCTGTGATCAGTAAAAACATCCACTGAATCCCATAGAGATAGTGTCTCCAAATCTTCAAAGAGAACACTACCGCTGCCAGTTCAAGATCATGAGTCAGATAGTTCTTCTTATGAACCTTGGGATGTCTAGAAGTGTAAGCTATGAATTTTTCATGTTGCATCAGAACACAACTGTGGCCAACTCTGTATTTATCACAATAGAACACAAACTCGTCTGGACCTTCTAGTGAAGTCAGGACTGGAGCTGTAGTGAGTCAAGTCTTCAGCTCTTGAAAGGTCTTCTCACATATATCAGACCACTAAAACTTTACCTTTTTTGAGTTAGTTTGGTAAAAGGAGAGGCAATGGAGGAGAATCCTTCAATAAATTGTCTGTAATAACTAGCTAGACCCAAGAAACTCCTTATGTCTGATGGAGAAGTGGGTCTTAGCTAGTCCTTAGCTGTCGCTATCTTCTGAGGATCCACTTAAATAACCTTTTTGGAGACCACATGGCCGAGGAAGCAATTGATTTCATCCATAATTACATTTACTAAATTTGGCGAACAACTGGCGGTCCCTGAGAGTCTGCAACATTATCCTCAGATGGTTTGCATGCTCCTCCTCTATTCTATAGTAAACTAGAATATCATATATAAAGACAAAGATGAACATGTCCAGGTATGACTTGAATACCCTATCATCAGATCCATAAAAGCTGTAGGAGAATTGGTTAGTTCAAAAGACATAATTACAAAATTCATAGTGACCATACCGATTTTTGAAGGTTGTTTTCGAAATGTCATCCTCTGACCCTGAGTTGGTGGTGTACTGATCTAAGATCTATCTTGGAAAAACAATAGCTCCTTGAAGTTGGTCAAACAAGTCATCAATCCTGGGTAGAGGATACATGTTCTCTACTGTGACTTTGTTCAGATGGCGGTAGTAGACGCACATTCTGAGTGTACCATAGGGCACTCCATGGAGAGATACTGGGTCTAATGTATCCCTTATCTAGAAGGTCTCTCAGTTGTTCCTTCAACTTTTTAAGCTCAGCTCGAATTTTGCGCTCGGGAGGGACTCTAGGGAGATCTTTTAGAAACTCATTTACAACAAGAACTGACTGAAGAGTCGAGGCCTCAGAACTAGAATCTTTGACCCTAACCAAGTGATAGATGTACCCTTTAGCGATCATCTTTGTAGCCTTAAGGTATGAGATGAACCGACCCTTAGAAGTTGACGTACTACCCTTCCATTCTAGGACTAGTTCATTAGGAAACTAAAATCTAACAACACTAATTCTGCAGTCAACTAGGCATAACAAGAATGTAATCAGTCCATGCCAAGAATAAGATCAAAATCAACCATATCTAGCTATACTAGATCAACTGAGGTGACTTTAGTGCAAAACTGCAATTGGACAATCTCTATACATCCAGCTAGCTCTAACTGACTTACCAACTGGAGTAGAGATTGAAAATAGCTTTGAGGGAATTTCTAGACTAATGTCAAATTGGACAGCAATGTAAGGAGTAACAAAAGAAAGTGTGGCTCCTAAATCTAGTAAAGCATAAACATCTATCTAAAAGAGTCATAACATACTAGTGACTAAATTAGGTGAGTTCTCATACTCATGATAGGAGGATAAAGCATAGAAGCGGTTCTACCATTGAATTCCACCTGTACCAAAGGCAGTGCCATGCTGAGCTAGGGGACCAGTCAGAGTTGCTGATGTAGTAGACTGGGCTTTTCCCCATCTTGCTGAAGGGTACTCTCTCACTTTATGGCCTAGATGGCAACAACCAAAACAGCCCTTCTTGCCTAGACGGCAATCACCTGGGTGGTTCTTGCCACACTTAGGACATGCTGGAAAAGTGCGGCTGCTCTAGACTGGGAGTCTGATGTCCCACCCCTCCTATCCTTACGGGACCTAGAAGATGGAGCAATGGCTGAAGAAAGTGTTGTAGGCCTCTATTGCTACTGCTGGGGCAATTATCACCGCCCAATCTTTGCTGGGAATACTCAGATTGACCTGTCCTCCCCCACTTACTTTCCCTTTCTATCTCCTTTAGTTTCTCCGCCTCTATCTATTGTGCCTGATTGATGAGACTGGAGATGTCTATGTCTTTGATGAGCATACCAATTCTGTACTCTATGACGACCAAGTCCGAGACACAAGTCACGAACTTGAGCATGCGAGCCCTCAGCTCAGTAACTATTTCCGGAGCATACCTTGAGAGTTGAGTGAACTTTAACATGTACTCCTGTACTGTCATGTCGTTCTGCCTCAGGTTCATAAACTCAGTAGCCTTAGCTTCGCTTAACCTCCAGGGAAAGAACCTGTCCATGAACACAATCACAAATTCGTCCCATTCAACCGGACCCGCACTAACTTGTCTCCCCTCCTTTCACTGCTTATACAAAATTTAATCCACCCCCTTCAACTAATAAGCAGCTAAATCCAAACTTTCAACTAGGGGAACACCCATGATTTGGGTGATCTTCTAAATCTCATCAATGAATTCCAGCAGGTCCTCATCTACTTTAGACTCATGAAATGGTGGGGGATTCATCCGAGTAAAATCTCGGACTCTGTTAGCAGCTACGGACCTATTAGTATTTACTAGCACGATGACCTACTGGTTAACCTGGTTGGTCATTGCATGATCCAACATCTGAACAGTAACCCCAAAGTCTACATGAGACGCTGGAGCTGGTGGGGCTCATAGATTAGCATTTCCGATCCTCCTTCAGTTTCCTCTTTTGGGAGGCATTGCTAGCTAAAAAGGGTAGAGCACAAATTAGGAGGATATTTTAGAGAACAACACTATACGCACGATAAGAATATTCAAGATAGGGAATTTTCCTAAAAAAAGCCTTCTAGCCTCCCCCTCATAAGTGTGGTGCAATTCACACCCATGAAAAGGACTCTACTTGACGCGGCTTTTAGAAATCCTAGGACACTCTAAACTTGATTCTCTCATACCAAGTTTGTCACAACACAAGTTCACACCCTGAACGGGACACGGTACTTAAGATCACAAGGGACCCCAAGCAAACACAGGGTAAAACATACTTCTACTAAGATTGATATGCTGAAAATAACAATAATAATAAAGCGAAGTTGACTAAAGAAATAAAAAAAATACTGAATAATAACAAAATTTGAACAATCTCTAAAAACCCAAATTGAATCCATAAAATCCTTCTAAAATGAACTGATGAGTTTTTGGGACAAACCCCAATATAACTCTAATATATGAGACTAAACAAAGAAATTCAACTGAAAAAATGGAACTCCGTCCCTCAACAAATGAGGACTCACCACTGAAGTTGCTAGGAAATCGCTGTGAGACTTACCGAGGTGCTAAGGATGGGTACCTAAGCATATATCATAACATGATATAGAGCATAAAAGTATTTGATCAGTACTTTGAATATACTGAGTATGCGAGAAGGGACTAAAACATACATATATCTGAGTAATAATAAGCTGAATTATAATACTACAGATATAGACTGAAATTTGGAGATTTGGACTGGATTGAGAATCATGATTGTACTGGACTGAAATGTACTGTGGGAGAGTCTATATCCAATATGTAACCACGTGAGCTAAACATTGAGTCCAATGTATATACCCCATTGGAAAAAGCCCATCGTTCCTTGCCAGGGTATACTGGTTGAACTGAGTGATCACTGTCTGGATCCCATTTGGCTAATAACCTATGGTGGAAATGTAGTTCTGGGAACCTGTGTGCACTGAACCTCAGCCTACTCAGTGCTAAGTACTACTCCAACTGGAAACCTAGTTATGTCTAACTGGCTGATAGCTCGAACTAATGTCCTAGAACAAAGTCAAAACTACTTATTTGGAAGTGTGCTGAGAGTCTAGAGACCTAAAGGAAATTGTGTTGTAAGACTTTTCAGAGTGCTTTATCTGAAAGTATCATAACATTCTATAGAACAACTAACAAGCTGATAAACTGATACTACTAAATTTACTGGTTTCTCAAAAGGCTAATAAAAGTCAAACTGATTAGCTGACATTTTCGGAGAATACTGAGTACTAACTGAAATTCTAAGACTGAACACACTATAGCATAAACTTTCTATTCATGCATCTATACAAACATTCATAATTTAAGTAAAAATATAATAACAAGACAACAATCATATCTGAGTTGTAATTCATGCAAGTTTTATTCAAATATCATACTAAGGATCTAGGTTAAGAAAGCAATCTGTATGAATAAAATTAAGACATAAATTTCAGCTAGGAATGATCATATAAACTTAGAGATTTAACAAGGCTTAAAGAATTTATTAACTGATTGAAAACCCTAGCTTCAAACTTATATAGGGTAAGAATTTAGAAAGTTTTATGAAAATAATTTGGGACACAAGGGGGAAAGAAAACCCTTGTTGAAATCCAACATACCAGAAGGAGAATCCTGAGAAATAGCTTGGAATATTTGAGAAAAGATGGATGCCCTTGCTTAGAACTAGTTGTCTGAGTTTTCTATGTACAGATTCTGTTAGTTCTATGAGAGAATGAGAAGAAGAAATCAATCAACTCCCTAAACTCTCCTCTAACTGCACCCCAAATGACATAGTTTAGGAGTTAGGATCTTAGGATTTTATAATTATGCCCCTAGAAACTGTAATTAAAAAGTCTGCCCGTTAGGTGTTATGACTCAACCTATGAGTAGTACGCGAATCATACGATCTGTATTAGCGTCCGTGGTTAAGGGCCCTACTCAAAACCATTCTCTGAAATTTTCCACAGAAGACTCCACGATCCGTGAGATCTTACTACGGGTCTTACCACGATTCATAGATTCCTCAAAGCCTTTTGAACATTACTCTAAAAGTCAAATCACAACGGGATGGTACTATCTTGTAATACCTCGGGAGCCCAAAGATCAGACTCGAGAGTTGAAATGGAGAAAACTATAAATCTGGCACCAAATCACAGAACAAGTCGTTCTGTGACCCGGGGGGTAGACCATGAATCGTGAGGTGAATCGTGGTGAGGTTCAGGGTGTGATATGAGATTTTAGGAATTGAGGTCCCCACATACCTAGAAGTGTACCCTATGGAAGGCCCCACAAGTCGTGGTCCGCCACCACAATTCATCGGAGGGGTCGTGGTCAATGGGTTGGAGATAATTTGAACCTTAGGCAGTGAGGAGACCTAGAAGTGTACCCTATGGAAGGCCCCACAAGTCATGGTCCTCCACCACAATTCATCGGAGGGGTCGTGGTCAGCAGGTTAGAGATAATTTGAACCTTAGGCAGTGAGGGTGTCTTGGTCACCAATAACGACTCGTGAGGTTCCCCGTGACGAGCCCCAGAGGAACTGTTAGACAATGCACTCGACGACTGATGCCATGATTTCTCGTCCGGTCCCTCGTTGGGTCATGCAGTCAGTTATTTTCTGCGAATTTAGTAAGGGATTTTTTGTAATTCCATGATCCTAAGGCCTACATAGTTTTAAGCTATGAATAGTGGGTTTTAAGAGGGGGAAAATCTATTCTAAGTCATTTCTATTCATGCATCCAAGAGTAAGGGTCTAGAGAGGTGATCAAGGCTAATCCCTCAAGGTTCTTCTTCAAACCTTCCTTGGGCAATTAGAGAAATGGTAGAATCAAACCCTTTCAGGTATATAGGGTTATGAAAGGGTGAATCCATTCACACCCATGCCCAATCTCTCTCTAAATCATGAAAATTCCTATGTTGATTCTATGGGGTTTTAACCCAATGCATGAGATTTTTAATTTACTACATGGGTATGATTTAAATGTATCTCTATTAATGAATTATGAATCATGGGAAAGTTTTACATTGTTTTCAGTTACAATCATGTTTCAAGCTTTATAAATCAAAATGCCCATTTATGAGAAATTCATGAAAGTTGAGATTTATGATGAATTTTTTAGTATGATGAGATATTATTGATGAAAAGCATGTTTTAGAGTTACCCATGTTTATAATCATGTTTTCAAGTGAATTTAGTATTTTAAATCATGTAGAAGTATTTGGCAATTCCCACATGTTAAAGTATGATTTATGATTTCCCGAATTGAGCTTACCACATTGTTTTGGAGCGAAGACTCCAAATTATTTAAGAGAGTGAAAGTATAGAACCCAGTTCCAACCAATTTTGGCGTTGATTGTTCTGGTCTTCTTTTCGAAATCGGGTCTTCTGTCATCCCGTCTTGATCATCATCGACTTCAAAAACTTTTGGTTCTCTTGGTCAGTTCATGTATATCAGTGGATTGTCTTCCTCGGAGGTGTCTAGTGAGAGATTCTCACTTGACTCAGTCTCCGCTTCTTTAGTTTCATTAGTATGATCGTAATATGTTGTCTCTTCAGTACTGGATCCTATGCTATCATTTTGTTCAAAGCCATAGAATTCTGGAACTACTTGATTCGAGATCATCATGTTTTCTGGATCTGGATCTTTGGAACTTTCTCCAATCTCTTTCCTTCTTTTGGCCTGTTTTTCTGCTGCAAGAGCATCTTTCCTTTCCCAAACCCATTTTGCAATGTCAAACTCAGTTTCCTCTTTGGTTTTTTGAGGATAGGATGTGGGTTCATGTGGAATGAAAGGAGAGATAGTACCGAGACGGGCCAATTTAGGTGGTGAGTATGTCTGTGATGACATAGGGGAAAAGGAGGACTTTTGATAGTAGATTTGGGTTCTTTGTGGCTCAAAAGGTCCATTTCTCAATTGTTTGATTTGTTCTTTGATGTCAGCCATTTCTTTTTGTTGCTGTGAAAAGAAGTGGAAAAGTGAAGCGCCTGGTGGACAGATCTCATACTACATATTCTGCAGTCGTAATTTCAGGGCTCGGATAAGACCGGTGTGTTGACTGGATGTTTGTTCCACTTTCTTCTCAATGTTCTCCACCTTGCTCATCATCTTGGTATATGTGTGAGCAACATTTTTGAGGGATGTGTCGATGCTAGTCAGCACCTTGTTCTGGTAGATTGCATTTTCTGATTGCCAGTTAATGGTAGCATCAATATCATTGGTGGGTGGCTTTTCTCCGGTGGGCAACACAATACTTTTATTTGGTATTTTTGGTTCATGGCTTACACCATATTTTTCAAAGGGTTGTTGTGATGGGTATTCTAGAGTATGGATAGAGCTGGATGGACTCATCATGAAGATTTGAGGGTTGTGTTGTTTTTTGGCTGGAGTAGGTAGAGTTGGCCAATCTTGGGG
This sequence comes from Datura stramonium, assembly GCA_018107945.1. Taxonomy (NCBI): domain Eukaryota; kingdom Viridiplantae; phylum Streptophyta; class Magnoliopsida; order Solanales; family Solanaceae; genus Datura; species Datura stramonium. Next base: position 164,417 of record JACEIK010001568.1, on the reverse strand, counting down.
TTTGTAGGAGACATCATATTTTCCTGGGCGGTTAAGGGAACCGATAGATGGATCCCCATCTTCATATCGTATACAGAATTGCTTTTCTGAGCATCTCCCCTTGTTCTTTTTGGGTTTGGCTTTCTTCTCTACATATTCAACTTCATCCTCTATACATTCTTGGCAGTCACATTCGATATCCTAAGGGAAGTGCCTGGTGAAGGGACATTTGGACCATATTATATCATGACCTTCATGATTGAACTGTTTGATCATGTTCATTCATGACAGCTGGAACGCTCCAATCGAATAGATCCTATTCATCTTCAGGCTAAGGTTCGGATATAGGCTGGTACATATAAAGAGAAAAGGTTTTGTTGTTTGGTTTTTTGAGATGAGAGTGGTCAAAACTGATGGCTATAGTTTTATCCTATTTTTTGACAAGATTGGTTTTGTGGATCGAAGAGGTTCAACAGGAGGTTCTCTCATCCGCTCATAGTTGGTAACCCATGAGTAAGGAAGAATTCGACAAGTCCTTCCTTTGGTATTTTTCCGTGTATTTGGGTGCATGTGGTAGTTCTGTTGATGGCATCTACATGTAGCAGTAAAGCATCATCTCCACCCAGAAATGAAAGATCCATGGTATGGTTCTGAACTCGCCAAGCTATTTGGTAGTGAAGAGTTGCCTGGATAGCATATCTAGCTTGTGGAGCTCCCTGTATTTAGACATGGATCTTTAAGGCTTCTGTTAGTTATGGATCACTTAGGGACATGTTAAAATTTGGATATAAAGTGACAAAGATTGTCCCAGCGTTAAGGTAACCTCAGTAGTACCCAAATTTGCATGTTGGTACTCTTGGTATCGAGTATAAAGGAGTGAAAGACATGCAACAATAGGCTGGCCTTTACTTTCATGATATGACAAGGTGATTCGAACAACACCAAACAGAATATGGGTATCCTTGATTTTTCTATTGCCTTGGAAAATCATCGGGAATCTGCAGGGTGACAAATTGTTCCTCTTGAGTAGCAAGAATAGGATGTTGATCGAGTTTTGAAGCAGAAACATATTCCTTCACCCCTTTAGGTTTATGTTGGACTAAAGAACGAATTTGTAATCATGGATTGGTTGTCTTTTTGGCAAAGGCAGAATAAGGATTTAGGAGAGGTAAGTATGTACTTGACACTTTATTTTCATCGGGTAGTATATCTACTTCATAAAGATAGTCATATTTACAAGAAAAAGTTTTACTAAGTGTAGGGGAAATAGGTACTTTTGTGATAGATTTACAAAGACTCGAAGAAGAAGAATATTTACAATGAGTGGACGTAGACTCACTCATAGCTATTCAAACTGCTCCTCCCTCCAAAAGGACATGGGTCTGGCTCTGATACCACTGTGGAAGACAAAGGGCTCTGATGCAAAGAAGTTGGGCAGAGACGAGGAAATGGTGGGCAAGGCGGCGAGATTGCAGACACAATAGTTTTCCTACGAAGGGGGATGGGCTTCAACATTCCGAAGGACGACTTGCCACGAAACCTGGCTTCAACATCCAGAAGAATGGCTTGCCAAGTCAGTCGAACAGTAAGTTTCATCATAGACATAAAAGAATTTTCCTACAAAAAAGGGCAGGCAAGTATGACGTGCCCTATAGTTGGGCATCAATACAATATGTACCGAATATGTAAGGCGGTAACAGAATATGATTAAGACTGATAAAGGACTGAAGGTAAAAAATAGTAAGGGCCAGAAGTTAACCTGTAAGTTCTCTTATCCATAACCTGCATCTAATAAAACTCTACACGTATATGAGTTGAAACTGTATAATTATTTATTCGTAAACTATAGCTAGAAAACAAACAGACAGACAAGAACCTAATCGGAACCCCATAAGCTTGGAAGGTACAAAAAAAACAGAATAACCTACCTGGGCCCCCATAAGCCTCGGAAAGTACAAACAATGAACACTTCTGCTATCTGGACACTAAAGGTTCATACGCATACTGTAACTCAGGAATACTCATTCTCTGAAGTTGTATCCAGATCTGATAGGTTTCCTGTACCTGTACCTGTGGCTGAGCTGTCTGGGCTCCCTGTAACTAGACCCCGAGTCTTGGCTTGACTGTGGATCATTGTGTAACTGCTATGACTAGATCCCGAGCCTTGGCCTGGCTATGGATCCATACTGTAGCTATTGTAACTGGGCCCGAGCCTTGGCTCAACTATGGGCCATAATGTAACTATTGTAGTTGGAGGAGCATTGATGAGTCACACTTGGGAGCAAGTTTTCATCATTCTTGACAAGGTGACTAAGACAAACAGGGCCTGGCATACTAGGGAGGCTGATGTAGTGGCAAGCACATATGTTGTTGGTTTGACTGCAGACCAATGAAGAAAAGAAGAAGAGCACGACCAAGAGTTGGCTCATATGCGCACATCATTGGACTTGCTGACAAAGCATATTATGGGAGCTGGATCGAAATAGGTTAATGCAGTGGGTATTTAAGGAAGGGAGCAAGGAGCCGATCACTCTGATTTTGAGGAGGAGGCCAACATCTTGGATAGCTAGGTGGCGGGTTTTCGAACCAACGCCCAAGCGTCTGGACAAGACAATTGGCGCCAAGGTGCACTCCTGTGTTTTGCTTGCACTTCACAGGTAAAATGCAGTTGCTCTTCAGCATCAGCCCAGTGCACTCTTGTGTTTGGCCTGCGTTTCGCAGGTGTAGATCCTGCGAAGCGCAGGTCTTCTTCTTCCAGCATTTGCTTTTTGTTCAATTCCTTTGCTTTCTTTATTTGAGCACAATACCTGCAAAAATCCAATGAAAAAGGCATAAAACCTTCCTATATGAGTTGAAAACATAGCCAAAGCTCATGCTTAAGAGCCTAATGAGTTGATAAATTTCCAACTCATCAAACCCCCAAACTTGAACCATTGCTTGTCCTTAAGCAAGGCAACTCTTCACAAATGAGAAATTGATTTAAGCAAGATGTAGCACAGGAGTTGTATACAAGGGACCTCTAGAACTTAGGACAGCCCAAAAATTCACACACCAACTCAAGACAAAGAAAAGACTAAAAACTGCTGCACTTACCTCAAGAGATCACCACAAGCAATTGACATATTTGCACAAATATTTTCTCTCATTCCAAACAAGGGGTTTAGTTCATCAAAACAAGCTCAAGGTAGCATCTCAAGTCATTGATAGCTTACATTCAAAATTTTCCTTAAAGTTCACTGCACCTTTGCCTCAATCACACCTTTTAATTGAGAACATATTTAAGCATGTACCCCAAAGAATTGATGCCACTCACATCAAGAGAGAATCTGTCACGCCCCGCCTTGGGGGGTATGACTGGCACCTGGTGCCCTAGTAGGACCTGGACTGCTAACTGGTTAGCCTAGGCACATCTGGTGCCTGGCTAGCTTGCCCGGCTAGCTCTATTTCGATTTCTCTCGGGAAACAAGGGCTATATAACGGCCAAAACACAGCCTCCGGCCGATCGGGGCCTATAGACACTGCATATGTAAATAACAAATGCAACTGCAGGACATACTCAAAACAAGGAACCTATGCGGCCAACAAGGCTACCATGTCAGTTCTAGTCATTTTGAAACTCAACATAGAGAATATTGAACAACTACGTGACCGACAAGGTCACCACTACTATCGACTATGGCCCCACACGGCCAACATAAATGTAAATGCTAAACAACTATAACAAATCGTACGGCCTCACGACCTGGCCAACTGACCACAGTGGAGATAAATATATACAATCGCAAGCCTCTATGAGTAATGATAGAAATGATCAGACAGGCCCTCGACCTACCCATACCGTACAATGAAAAGAAAAAGAGCTACACCTCCTTCGAATATCAAAGCCTGATGGTCAGAGCTGATAACTTATAGTCAAGTTAGAATCACGGTGGATCACTTCTCCCTCGTCTATGAGTACCTACAGTAAGTAACGCAGTCACTGAATGGGCGCGTACTCACTGTACTGAGTATGCAAAGCAAATCAAACATATCAATATAACCGAATACAGATAATGATACTCTTAGTAAATTCTAGCAAAGGTGAGATAAATCAATCAAGAGTCGGAGCATAAGCTGATCAAACTCTTTCTCGCATCGGGACAGGTAAGGTGAACGCACTGCACGCCAGCTACCGGGCCGCTCATTAACCAATATATAGCACATATATACATTATATATAGCAAGAGCCAATACCAACCCCCATAAGCCGGATGGCGCCAAGCAAGCAAACAATCTATATACCCCTACCGGTCAAAACCAGCCAAAAATAAGTCACTCCACTCATCTACTACAACTACGCAGCACCTCTCGCCGCCCGTCTCCTAGCGCCATAGCCTCGATATAAATAACCGTGTCTAAGTCCTGGGACTCCTATACCGTATATGACCAAACCGTATCCGTACTGCCTCGGGCGCTTAGCGCACAATGTGGCTTCTTCAGAGCACAATGACACCCGATATGGGGAAAGCTTCATCCCATCTTCTGCCCAAATCGGGACGGTATGCCACCCTTGGAGTGACGTAAACTCCACCCGCCGTTGGCGACATGATTACCAACCCAGGGCGGCGAGGATGCTCAAAAGGTGCCCTCACGACACAACCAAGTCTCAACAAACAATAGGTACATAAATAGCAAGCATGTTTAACCGAAAAATACTATCTGAATCTCGATTTATTCTCGATCTCTTTCGTATTATACCGATTCTCGTAATCTTTATCTAACCGCATGGCTAATCAGAGCCAAGATACTATCTCGCTCTGTATGGCTAATCTGCAGCCAAGATATAATTCGTTCCGAATGGCTAATCCGTAGTCGTGTACCATTCGTCTATCTCGATTTACTACTAACTTTTATACTGAATATCTGTATCATATTAATCTAAAACATGCTTGCTAAACGCGTACTGGGCTATACCGAGTCCGAATGCTAACTCTCGCCATTTGGCGATGCTTTACTAACTTTCACCAGTACGATATAACAATGCAAACCAGATTTACTTAACTTGCACAATACTCATCATTCAACTCCCGAATTCTCGTTACGGAGTTTACCGTGATATACAAGGTTAAAGCTACTAACTTGCCTAAGAAACTCGCTTTACATACCTTAACCTCGTTATCCGACTATCTGAATAAGCCTCTGGCCAAGATTTCAGCTATTTCTCCTAACCGCATTCACATATATGTCAATTAGTACTAAATACATCAATATTCTCAAAGAAAACGTCACTTTCGATATATTTAATAGCCTAAACTTAGGTTTATCGAAAGACGGTCAAAAAACTTGTTATTTCTCGAAAGCCCAGAAGGGAGAATATTCACTTTAAGGCTAGGAGCACATTGACACTAATTTGGAGCAATTCCAATTACCTTAGCTCCTAAGAGTCTCGACGATTTGCCTGCCGAATTTCGCGAAACTAAACCGTATAATGCCCCCTGCTAAATACCTTGGCATCCGAGGTTAATTTGGATTTGGACTGGCTGCTCACGCGTAATCGATCGATATTTCTGTTACTTTTGCGTGCTTCCTTTGTTCTCTCGCAGTTTCTGGAATTATTTGAGGTAAAATGATCAATTAAAACTGAAGTGGGGCTTTATATACTTGTGCCTGATTGCGCCCAACGGGTCACGGAGCCAACGTGGGAGGCCCCACCTCCGTGACACGCTGCCATTGCAGAGGGGCTCTGCTCCTTCCGCGATGGTTCGACAGGTTTCTCGTCCGATCTTTCCTGGGCCTTTTCTAGCATGTATGGCTTTCAAATACGCTTAACCAACACGCGAATAGGCCATCTATGTGAATATGGAAAACTTACGGGGTGTAATATTCTCTCCCCTTAAGAACATTCATCCGAATGAAAACAAATGCCTAGAGGACTTCTCAACTTACTCAACTTATTTCCTAGGGAAATTTCTGCCAGAGTTTCCCCTATAATATGGACTATCCCAAAAACCTGAAATACGCGTAGAAGTCCAATACAGGTACTCCACACAATACTATAGGATTCATTTGGCGATTAGGATCGATCATTTCACTTATATATATAAACTGGCAAGGCACTGCACATAACAATACTAACATGCTGTCGCCTGACTAGGCTTGAAATAAATGAGGATATCTCGTTTCTGCCCTCCGCCTCCCACATCATCTCCTCGATTCCTGTTACGCCACAGCACTTCTGGATGTATCGCAAGATCTTTGTCTTCAATCTACGAATCTGTCCTTGCCTAAAATAGCTACCGAACCTCTTCATAGGCCAGCCTTCGTAACCTCGGATATCCCGGACTGGGACTGCTCGGGATGGGTCTCCTATGCATTTCCTCAGCATAGATACATTGAAGACCGGATGAACGGATTCTAATTCTGGAGGCAAGTTCAACTCACATGCCACTCACTTATCTTTCGACGTAATCTGATAAGGCCCAACAAATCTCGACGTGAGCTTACCTTTCTTGCCGAATCTCATCACCCTTTCATCGGAGACACTCAGAAATACTCTAGTCATTTACATCAAACTCAGTCTCTATGCCGCACATCGCATACGATTTTTGGCGACTCGTGCGCTCGCAGGCGTATTCGATGTTTTTACCTTCTCCTCTCGACTCAACAATATCTCGGTCCAATCAACGCTGATTCTCCTACTAAACCAGCCAACCGCGCGATCTCGCATTTTCGCCCGTATAATGCCTCGAAGGTGCTATCCGGATAGGGGCCGAAAGGATAGCTGTTGGCTATAAGCAAACTCAATTAACTAAGTAAATGCCCGTCCCACTACTCCCTGTCCCAGCACACACGCCCGTAGCATGTCCTCGAGCTGCCCGAATAGTGCGTTCAGCCCGCCCATCCGTATGAGGGTGGAATGCTGTACTCAAATTAATCGCATTCCTGCATTCCTGAAACGACTGCCAAAATCTAGCCATAACCTGTGCTCTCGTCTCAAATAATAGATACCTGCACTGCAATCCGACTATTTCCGATATACAACCTGGCATAATCTTAGCCGAGAAAGTAGTTTTCACTGGCAGGAAATGCAATCGATTTTGTTAACTCCGTCAACTCTCACCCATATAGAATCATGCCTATGTCTGCACGGGTAATCCCCGTCACAAAATCCATATTCACCGCTTCCCATTTCCCAGAGAGGCATGTCTAAGGTCCCGGAAGTTAACCCGCTCGGTTTCTGGTGTTCTCGTTTCACCGTTGGCAAGCAGACACTGGCTACAAATTCAAGAATTTCTCTTTTCATACCCGCCGCCCAAAATAGTTCTCTTTGCTATCATGGTACATTTTCGTCGCTACTGCAAAGAGAATAGCGCGTAATGTACCTCATTCATAATCATGAGCCCCAAACATCTCGGGAATACGTAGACGCCTTACAACGCAAAGACTCCATCTCTTCCGTTATCTGGAAATCTAGCGCTTTCCCCGCGGGAATACCGCCCTTAAGCCGGATCGTGTCGATCATATTGCCGCTTCTTTCACTTCCACAACTAATGATGACACTACGCAGAAATGGAATTACCGCCCGTTGTCCTCTGCTTCGCTACACGAACGCTAAGTCAAGTTAACCGATGTATCTCCTCACTAACCGGCTTCTAAGCCGCAATATGCCAAACTTCCCATTGATTTAAAATTAGAGCATCCGCTACTACGCTGGCTTTTCCCGCGATGATACAGGTAATATTCACGTCATAATCTTTTAATATCTTCCAAACTACGACGCCCGCCGTTGTATTCAACTCCTCTGGGTGAAGATATACCGTAGGCTTTTATGATCTCGTGGAAAAATGTCAACATGGACGCCATACAAGTAATGTCTCCATATCTTTAAGGCGTGGATCACTGCGGCTAACTCCAGCGTCGTGGGTAGGGTGACTTTTCTGTTTCCTCACCGTCCGGAAGCATATGCAATCACCTTACCATGCTGCATCAACACACAACCCAACCTAACGCCCGATGCATCGCAATATACTAAATAACCTTCCGTACCTTCCGCAATGTTAACATCATGAGGTTAATCGTCTTTAATTCTCGGAAGTTTCAAGCCACATACTCGCCCACCTAAACTTTACCGCTTCGCGCGCCTTGGCCGAGGTGCCGCTATAGTAGAAAATCCTTTCAACAAATCTCTTGTAATATCCTCGTTAACCCTAGAAACTCATGACTTCTATTTGAGTAGGCCTAGGCCATGTTTAACCGCTGCTATCTTCCCGTATCAACCTCCGTATACCAAGATCCACAATGTGCCCCAAGAAGGCTACCGAATTGCCGTAATTCACTTGGAGAATCTTGCATATAATCAAGGCCTCTCGAGAACTGGAGCACCGTCCGAAATGAGCCCGTGGATCTCGCTTTCAGAGCGAGAGTACACCGTAATATCATCAATAAACACTATCACGAACAGTCTCAGGTATGGTCTCAAAAATACTATTCATCGTGTCCATAAATATTGTCAGTATCTACAACCCAAAGGACATAACTAGAAATTCAAAGTGTCCATATCTGGGTCTCGAACGCCGTTTTGGGAATGTCTTTCACGAACTCAAACTCTAACGATCCTATCTACAAGTCATTCCTTAAGAGAAGCACCTGCCTCTAACCATCACAACTGTTTATTTTGAACTTGATATTTGTTTTTGTCAATTATTCATCACCGTATATCCAATATAAGATATTGATAAACATTTCTTCTCACATTAACAACTCCGTTTACCTCACTGCGGAAGCATTCTACTCGATGAAACCTTTATCTAGCAAATCTTTCAACTACTCCCTTTAACTCAGCTCCGTATGAGCCATATGATATGGAGGAATTGATATAGGCTGAGTGCCCGGTAGCAAATCAATAGCAAAATCTATTTCCTTTTGGGGAATACCGTAACCTATCCGAAATCACATCAGTGGAATTCGCTCACCACCTAATAGACTCGGAGTGTCGAGACTCTTACTCCTGCATATCCTAACTCGACTAGGTGGTAAATACATCCCTTAGTTATCAATTTCCTCGCCCGAAGGTAGGAAATAAACCTACCCTTTGGTGAAGCCAGGCGTTTTCCATTCTCGCACGTTTCCCTCGAAAGTGGAATCGACTGCCTTGTCCAACATTCTACACATAGCATGGTACTAACCAATCCATACCCATTATGGTATCGAAATCAATCATTTCTAGCTCTACCAGGTCTACCGTAGTCTGGCGACGCAACCTCTACCGTACACCCTCGATAAATATTGCTATCGGGAAAGGGCCGCCGGAATAACCTTTCGGTGCGTACATTAAATTTTCATGCCACAAATGGGGTAATATAAGTGACAGAGTGGATCCTAGGTCAATTAGTACATTGTGCGCATGAACAGATAGTCATCATCTCAAGTACTCACATCCTGAGACGCCTTGAGTCCCTTGGGTTTCCTGGTAGTGCATAAGTACGGCTTGAGCCCGTACCGAACTGGAGGCTCCGATCTGGGCCTCGCCCGCCCCGCTGAGCCTCCGAGGGCCTGCGCCCCGCCGAGGCTGCTGGAGCTCGTGGCCCCGTGATCCCCCCGTCCCGACCGTCTCTCGGCCTTCTCCTGTCCTCTGGCCGGACACCTTTCATCCGGTGCCCCTCCTGCCCGCAAATATAGCACCCTGAGAAGCCATATTCCATGTGCTCCGTGTGAGGTCAGCTGCACTAGGGGGCAGTGTGGGGGTGTAAATCTACTCGCTCTCCTTCTCTCGCTGCTACTGTGGAATCTAATGTTCGAGAACTGCCACTGCACTGACCGCTCGGCAACAAATCTACCTCCCCGCTGCTGCTGTGGTGGAGGTGGGGTCTAGGGGTCTGCTCACAATTGGGGCCTGGGTCCTCTCTCGAACTTCCTCTCGCATATCGTCTCGATCTCGTCTCGCAAGGTTAGCTCCCGACTACAGTTCCGCCACTCGCCCGTTGCCTGCCTAAGGCCCTCAATGGTCTCGAGCAAAGGCTCCGTACTTGGGCACATCCATATCTTCTCGTAGCGTAGCCGTCATGCAAGCTTCAATATATTTCTAAGTTCGTGACTCATAATAACTGGTGAACTCGATGGCATAGGTATCAACAAAAGCCGGAGCATAGCGGGCTAAGGAGTCAAATTGTAAAGCATATTCTCGTACGCTCCGCCCCGCTCCAAATGCAAATCGATCCATCCGGCTCGCGGATTCTCGTGGCAAGTAACGGCCCAGAAGGCCTTCGAGAAGCCGACCAAATGGAGGGTAACATCTTCCTCGAGACCTTTCCTAACTCTCGTACTATAATATACGATGTCCCGTAACTCAAAACATCAAGCAAATAACTGAGCCCTCAAGGGGTCATGCGTGGCTAACCCAAAAATTCTCTCGTATCCGATCTAAGAAGTCCCGGGGGGTCCTCCCTCGTCGATCTCGACTCCAAGAACTCTGGGGGACCCAAAGGCTAAAAACTCCCCGACCCCCGGAACTACCCGATCCACCCGACTCGCTCTCGTCAAGTGGCAGTGGCACCGATCGCGCTGTGTGGCTATCATTTGTGCCAACATAACCACAGCATATTTAACTTCTGGTTCTGATGGCAAAGGCATGTGAGCTTGTTGAGGCGGTGTCGTGCTTCCAACGTTCCCGATGCGAGGGGACTACCGAGAGGGCCGTGATGAAGCTCTATATCGCCTCAGACGGTTGACTTCGACTAAAACCGAGGCATCCCCGCCGGTGCCTTCTCCCGCCGGTGCCTTCTCCCGCCGCCGTATCTAATCTTCGCCCGTGGCAGGTGTCGCCGGCCCGCCATTCTTATCTCGTAAACAAAGAATATGATAAGTTTCAGGACTCAACCTATATTGTACCGCTCTATAGCACGAACAATGAGAAAGGAGAAAATCATCCTATCATGCCTCGCAAACCTCCCCGTTTATAGTATGTGGTGCACAACACATCCATAGATTAGATTCTACTTAGCACGGCTTCTGCATCTCCTAGACACGACCCGCTCCGATACCAAGTTTGTCACGCCCGACCTTGGGGTATGATTGGCATCTCGTGCCCTAGTAGGACCTGGACAAGACCGGTGAGCCTAGCACATCCGGTGCCCGGCTAGCTCTATTTCTGATTTTTGGAAACAAAGGTCTATAACGTGGCCGTAAACACAAACCCTCCACCGACCGGGCCTATAGCCACCTCGCAATGTAACAAATGGGCCTAACCAGAGACATACTCAAAACAAGGAACCCATGCGGGCCGGTTGAAGGCCACCATGTTGTCTAGTCATTTGAAACTCAACATAGAGAATACTAAACAACTACGTGACCGGCAAGGTCACCATTACTATCGACTATGGCCCTCACAGCCCAACATAAACAGAAATGCTAAACAATTGTAACAAACGTACGGCCTCACACGACCGGCTCAACCGACTCACAAAGGGAGATAAATATATACAATCAAGTAAGCCTCTATGAGTAATGAGGAATATCTGACAGTGGTCTCACCTACCCATACTGCATAAGAAAGAAAAAGAGCTACACCTCTTCAATAATGTGCCCTGATGACAGAGCCGATAACTCTATAGCCGGGCCGGAATAACAAGAGACGCCTCTCGTCTATGAGTACCTCGCAGTAAGTAACGCTAGCCGCCCCAACGGGGCGCGGCATTTCACCGTACCGAGCATGCAGATAACCGAATACAATCAATATAACCAATACGTATAATATAACTAGTACTCAGAGAAGTAGAGATAACCGACCAAGAGCTGATATGTTTCTATCAAACCTTTCTCGTACCGATAGGGCAGAACGTACCTCGTAGACGCGGCGGTCCGCTGTCTATTAACTCATATATAGCACATATATACATATATATAGCAAGCAAGAGCCAATACCAACCCCCATAAGCCGGATGGCGCCAAGCAAGCAAATAATCTATATACCCCTACCCGGGTCAAACCAGCCAAAATAAGTCACTCCACTCATCTACTAACTACGAGCACTCCGCCGCCCCCGGGTCTCCCCGCTTCGCCATAGCCTCCATATAAATAACAATGCAAACCAGATTTACTTAACTTGCATTAATACTTCAAACATTCAACTCGGAAATTCTCATGGAGTTTACTCGCGGATATACAAGGCTAAAGTTACTACACCAAGCCGAAGAAACTGGCTTACATACCTTAACCTCGGGTTATCCGACTTTCGGACGAATCTCGGTCAAGATCTAAATGGCTTTCTCCTAACCGCATTCACATATATGTCAATTAGTACTAAATACATCACATTCTGAAAGAAATGTCACTTTCAATATATTAATAGCCTAAACTTAGGTTTATCAAAGACGGTCGAAAACTTGCTATTTTTCGAAAGTCCAAAAGGGAGAAGTATTCACTTTAAGGCTAAGAGCACATTGACACTAATTTGGAGCAATTCCACTTACCTTAGCTCGGTAGTCGACGATTTGTCGCTCGGGACTTCATGGAAACTAAATCCGTAGGAATGCTCCTGCTGCTAAATACCTTGGTATCTGAGGTTAATTTGGATTTGGACTACGTTTGACGGCGTAATCGATCGATATTTCTATTACTTTTGCGTGCTTCCTTTGTTCTTCGGCAGCTGAATTATTTGAGGTAAAATGATCAATTAAAACTAAAGTGGGGCTTTATATACTTGGGTCTGGATAGGGCCTGGGCAACACGGAGCCAACGCGGAGGCCCCACCTCCGTGACACGCGCCATCGCGGAGGCTCGCCTGCTCCTTCCGCGATGGTTCGATGTGCTTCGTCCGATCTTTTTCCGGGCCTTTTCTAGCATATGGCTTTCAAATACGCTAACCAACATGTGAATAGGCCATCTATGTGTCGGAAAAACTTACGGGTAAAAGATAAAATCCCTTTCATATTTCTTGTATTTCACACAAGTAAGTATCAGTGTTACAAAAATTCAAAATGCATGCAAATTGACCCAAAGGCTTGCCCTTCATGTATCTCGTCACTAATGTAGAGTTGCTACACTCAAAATCAATGAATTGCGTGTTATCATGAAGTCTAGTAAAGGTAGGACAATTGTTTAGCTGTAGTGACTAGAACCACCCAGTGCCTTTTGTTACCTTTAAACATCCCACTTCATTGATGAGCTCACTCCACCTTATCTCCCCTTATTCATCATTATCATTCTTTATAAAATATCCTCCTTATATCCCTTTGAATCCATAATTAGCCTTACATAAGCAAGAGGTATCACTTTTCGGGCCGTCTCTTCTCTCTTTTTTTTAAAACATTTCCTTCATTTTAATCAAAATTTGGTACTACCTCTCATTGGAAACTCACATTTTCTTCCCTTTTCAAACCCCCAAACTTAGGTTTTTGCCTCATTTCTTCCTTATCTTCTCTCTTTTGGGATTTAAGCCCCATTTTCCATTCATTCAATTTAGCACTTAGAGGATGGGTTTCAAGAGAGGGACTGTAAAAGCGTACCAGGCTTATATTGTGGTTTCCAAAAAAAAAAGGGTTAAAGGCTTAAACATAATTTTGGGTGAAGTGGCTTATCCAAAGAATACCTAAGATCATTTCTAAGTGAACCACATCTAGAGTTTTCCTTGAGTCACATTTAGAGCATGCTCTAGACAATTACACATACATAAGAATTCAGCCAAATATCTCACCACACAAGGCATCACAATCCAAGGGGTTTTCATACTTACAAAAATTACATCCAATGTATGACGTTAGATAAATTAACATGTGAATCAAAATCCAATCAAGGAATGTACAACTCATAACAAGAGACTGCTCAATTTGAAATTTCAAGTTACCCTTTTCTACAAAATTCTTTTGCAAAGCCAACAAAATTTTCTGGGTGGTACCTCTAAAGCAAGTTCAACAAAAAGACTCAAAAAGACTATAGAATTAGCATTTTTCCATTAAGAATGTTTCCTCTCAATCTATCATCGGGAAATGTCATTTCGGTTCTACAACAAAAAATGAAAAGAGATCGCCTCCTTGGGAAAGAATCATGGTAAAGAAACCTTGGAGTTTATTGCCATCACCGCTATAAACAAAGGTGAATTTTAAAACGTGGGTCAAACAACAATTAGAAAAGTAAAATTAACCCATCATTAATAATAACAAGTCAAAGCAAGACTTCATTCATCATCTAAGAATTCACCTTAAGGGAATTCATTCATCTAAGAAACAACATCAAAAACATCAACATAATAAAAAATAAGCCCGAAAAGGCACTAAAGCCAATAAGCTGCTAACAAGAGAGTCGCATCCCATCCCCAACTAAGAAACAACATTTCCAATGTACGTACTCAAAACAAAGGACGGTAAGAACTCCTTGATCTGGATACTTATTAGCAACATCATTGGCCTCTCACTTCATTACCCTCTCCTCCTCGCTCAACTCTATCCTTCTCCTTTAACCTGCAAACAAATCATCAATGAGTCCTTGGGCTGCTGGGGGGTAGCCATGGTCTCCTCAATGAAGTTCAAGTCAAGGTCAGCCATCGGTGTCCTATGTTGGAGCTCTCTCACATTAGTTCAAAGAGAGGAGACTGCTCCTTCCACCACATTAACACGGAGCATAACTTATTCAAGCTATCGAAGACATCCTTCATTACCTTTTTGACTGACCTTTGTGTAAGAGTGGGCAGATCTTGAGCCAACCATTGGAGTTGGTTTTCATGTGATCTTGTCAGCTTTATAGTTTTTGAGTTCCACTGGGTCTTGAGGAAGGAGGAGGAGGTAAAGGCCCGGGGGGTGGTGCCTCTAGAAGCATACCCGATACTCGGTGCGGTACATTAAGATCTGGACAGCAAGGGCCTACTTATGTCACATGTGGTGGAGCCCTAGGGTGTGTCCCATGCTGCATTCGCTTTTGCTTTTGGGTATCCACGTCCTTTTTCTGTCAATAGCGAAACACTAGTAGCGAGATTGGGGATTCATAGGGAACAGTAGACCTCCCACTTTGAGGATAAAGGATAATGAGAACAATGTATGGCGTTAAAGCCACTTGTTGTCCGTCTCAAACTTCAAAAGAAGTGAGCCACCACTTCTCCCAAACTAATGGGCACCCTGCACATGATGCATAAATGAGTATGGCCGCTTCGAGGTTCACCCATTGACCATTCTTAGATGGCATGATGCGGCCAAATACAAATTCAAGCCACAACATGGCCTCAAACTTCAGGTCCTACAACGTAATTTTACCTCTATAGTGGACCATATAGGGCCGACCACCGTCAATTCTTATCACCCCAAATCCAAACCGTCTTCTTTAGCCGCTACCCTTACGGAAATCTCCGGCTCTGAGTCAATTCATTCTCCCAAAATATGGCATTGATAGTGTCAGGAGTGATTTACTTCTACACCTCCCAAGCTCAAAGAAAGTTAAAAGCGCTTCCTCTCAGATTGGTCTCTCCTCGCATATGATGTAATGCACTTTCTGCAAGTCAGGCACATAATAGATAATAGCATCCCTAGTGTCATGGAGTTGGGGTTGCTTTAAATTTTCCCTTTCCTTTGCTCTTTGATGTGGAAGGTGCCTTTCTTCGCCTTTGCCTGTAGGGAAGTCATGATTCTCGCAAGATGCTGTTAGTGCCACAAACAAACTATTTTTTTTGGATTTTTTGATGTTGTACCAAAAGCAACAACTATACTAAGCTAAGGGGAAGAAGTTAAAATATTGGATATCAAACAAAATGACGCATCAATATCCATATAACTGGTAGAATTTGCGTATCACTGCATTTTGCAGGTGTGTCGTAGGGCTGTAATAGAACCTGGGTCAAACTCGCTGGTCACCTCGCTTCGCCCCTCGTTTCACCGCTGGCGCCCCATGGTTCGGCAGCCCAGGTTCGTGCAGGCTATAGGAGCCTGAAACCTCACCTTCTCTTGTGCTTCACCTGCATTTTGTAGGCCAAAGACTCACGGCTGGGTGTGCACTAGGAAGTGACTCATTCATTTCACATCTCTAAGTTGACTAATTTTTTTACACAAGCATGAGCATAATTTCATCTAACGTGTACTCAGACTTCCCCCAAAAGATTTTTCAACTCACCAAACACTACATAAATGATATTTGAATCACTAACGCTTCCTTTAAGATAGACATTACCCTGTCTATCATCAGGAAACGCCGAGTGCCCAACCCAACATATTATGGAAAATCAATTCTCAACTATCTCACTTATCTACACATCACAGTGGCAATTATAAGTGCAGCACAAAAGAAGAAAATGACGATTTTTCCTTAAGAAAGACATCAACCTATCTATCGCCGTGAAAAAATCATGCATTTAAAGCATGCAGTTACGCAGACTTCACCCCACCTGAAATTTCAAAACATAGAAACTATATAGATACTAACATGCTTTCTTTGTGCTATACTCATCAAAATCATGAAAAATTAAGAAAAAGAAGCACTAAGTATACCAAATAAGAGAGTAGAGGAATGGGATTTGAAAATAAAAACCTGTTCACAATGACTAGACCAAAAGTTTAAATTCTTTTTGTTTAGTGAAAGAGTAGAGAATGGTGAAGAAGATGGTTTTGTGATGGAAGGGAATTGAAGTGATTGGTGGGTTTAATGGTGGAACTAAATGGAGTAATGGGGAATATGGAAAGGTGTAGTAATGGAGGTCATGGGGAAGGTAAAAGGTGAGTTTTCAGGAGTGGAAGAGAATTTAAACCAGTTGGTTTGGCCATGGGCTCCAAAATGACGGGTCAGTCAACATTTAAATGATAAAGCATACCGCGCCTGCGTTGACCTATGGCCGCAGGAGGTCACCTACAAGAAATAGTTCCAAATGTAGGTTAGCCCAATATTGCTCGGCATTCTAGTTTGGCCAATGCCTGACCTGCATTTAATGGATGCCCACCCGCTTCGCAGGTGGCTTGCAGGTCCCCTCATTTTCTCATATTGTTTCCAGGTATTCTCGCTTAGTGTTACGCCAGACCTGTGTTCCAAAGGTCTTATGCCCTTCCCCTATTTTCTTTCATATGATTTGTGATCTTGGCGTATTTATACGACTGTGACGCTGTTTTTCAACCATACGGAGCCTAGTTGAGGATAATACTGATGTATTTATGCATGCTTTGGATATAATTATGTTTTTGGACTAATAAATGTGTTGTGACTATTTGCAGTGTGGATAAGACAAAAATTTCAGCGTGATGTGGCGGATGATACTCGAGTTGAGTATGGGAATTTTGGAGAGCTTAAAATGGATTGGGATTTACCTATGACGCCAAGGATTGATCGCATTAAACAATGTGCCACCGTGGCTCGGGTAGAAGAAGAAATTGATAAAATTTGGAAGGCACAAAATAGAGGGTCCGCGACAGCCCCCTTGCCACGAGAGACTTGATGCTGCTCTAAATTTCCATGACACCAGCTTAATAATTCTAGAAACCCAAAATCTAAAGCTGAGGGTCCGCGGTCTGTGTTACGGAGGACATCCACGTGCCCAGCTCCGTGACACAGAGCGATGGTTTGCAGATTCCCCACCCCAATGCACCTCCGCGACAGCCCTCCGTGGCTGCAGCCATTTCTGTCGTGATGAGCTCCCGTGCCACGGAGCTAGTTTGGCACCGTGTAATTTTTCACTTGTATACATAAACACTTAGATTTTTATTTTTCATTATCTCGACAAATTGGAAAGAACGTAAGAAACAAAGAGTTGAGCTGAAAATTCTAGGGTTCTTTCTCTTCTTTTCTTCTAAATTTCAATTGTTCATGATAGAAAACTTGTTTGGAGATGTTTAATCAACAAATGAGTGGCTAAATTACTTCATTCTGAGGTTAAGGTTATTTGCATGATTTTATACTTTCATATTATTTTCAGCTAAATTTTCTTCTCTTATGAATGGTTGTTCTTCTATTCTTGATTTTGTTGTTTTAATGTTTCAATAACATTAAAATAAATTTATAATCCTAATTTGACTCAAAGGAGAATTATTAGGGTAGAACGAGGAATACTAGGAATATGTTCTTATCTTTGTTGTAAATCACGTAAGATTCACGTGCAGGATAGAAATATACATGTAACGCCATATTTGGTTAACAAAGGGCAACAAATTTTTTACTAGACCTAGGATGAATTATTGCATCATAAATGTGTAGTTGCAAGGTTCATAATTGAGAAATTGGCTAGAGGTTCGAAGGAACATAGTCGCATTCTCTAATTTTTCCCAACCATCAACTTGAAAGAGAAGGTAGTCAAGAATAATACAAGTTATACATGATTGCATTTCATGCCTTAGTCTTTGACTGTTCTTACTATTGTTTTAATCAAAGTTTTAAGCTTCATTTAGTATTACTTTCTATACTATTAGTTATCAACCTAATTCATTATGTTACTTATACACTTGCATATTAATATTTGGTGAACACTAAAATAGGGAAAAAATCACTAAGTCATACCCCCGTGATTCGATATCCGTCTCAAAAGAGCCACTATATTATTTACGATCACGTGCAATTTGCGTGCGTTTGGGCCACAAATAGTTTTGGCGTCATGCTGGACTCGGAAAAATTAGGAAATTTTTATGTTTTAGTTTTTAGAATTTTGTGCAAGTGTTGACAACTTGATCTAGCCGCTACACTTGCACAGGCAATTTTCAATGCTAAGCAAGAATAAGGAATTTGGTGGAACTACTTGAACCGTAAAAGACAAGCTTTCATTTGAAAGTATAGAAGCTCTCAAAAGAAAGTCATAGCTAAGTTACAGAGGGAAAATTCTGAACAACAACAACATCCACCGCCAGCAGCAGAGTTATCGTTGAAGTAATGGCAACAAGACCCGCACGAGGTGGAAATCCCACACGCTAACAATGTTACCTCTTCAAGATTCAACAGTGTCTGGGAGCTGTGAGGTAGATTTGAGCTGAAAAAGAATGCAGCTACAGGCTACCAGCGATTACCCACAGCTTTCCCCATGAAGACCCTCGTTAGCACCTACGCATTTTCTAGAGATCAAGATACATACCCACAGGGGTATCAATGTGACATGGGCTTACATTGCTTCTGCTTCCTTGCCGGGGGAAGCGAAGAGGTGGCTAAAATCTAAATCACCTAACTCTATTGCCGTATGGGACGATTTGGCAAAGAAATTCTTAATCAGTTTCTTTCCTTCGTGGAAACAAGCAAGACTTAGAAGTCGATTCTAACTTTCAAATAGAGAGATGGTGAGAACCCAGACTAAGCTTGGGAGAGGTTCAAGTCTATGTTGAGAGATTGTCCTTACCATCACTACCAAATGATGTAATTGGTGCATACTTTTATAGAAGGCTTGGAGCCTCGCTAATAAAAATCCTATTAGACTCGCAAATATAGTGGGCAAGGCTTTAGAAAATACTTATGAGAAGCTATATACACTGTTGAACCGGATTTTGCAAGGCAACTCAAAATGGAATGTCGATACAACTAGAGGTGTGGTGAAGAAAGCGACAGTGTCTTGGAGATAGACTGTACTCACAGCCTATCACGCATAGCTAGCTACATTAAAGAACCGATGAACACTCACCGGCACATGAGCTTGGGTCACCATAAGTTCCAAACTCAATATGTTCCAGCAAGTGCGGTGTGAAGTTTGTGGTAGCAGTGAGCACTCACCGATACATGTGGTGCTAACCTAAACTCAGCTTACTTTTATTGGGAATGCGCAGGAGCAATACTCAATAGTATGGAAATAATTGGAAACCCCAAATGGAGAAACCATCCAAAATTTTCATGGAGCGGCAATAGTTACCAAGGGCAAAACCTAATCGTGGTTCGTATAGAACCGGGGGCACATTAGAATTTAAATTTCAATTTAGAGGGAATAATGCGCTCGCTTCGTCCAGCAACATTGAGGATATGTGGAAGACCATTATAGCCAACCAAGCTCATATGGCAATGGACCGGTGAAATGGACAGATGACATGAAAACACAACAGTGAGCTACAAAGGCTTGGAGATTCAGCTGACAATGAAGCCGGAGCACGTAGGTACTCACCCTCGGGTGGATTTCCAAGTGACATGTATTAATTAAACTCTAAGGTAAATGTTGTCACCACCAGAGTGGAAAACAATCGAAGGAGTTGGTGCCGTAAAACCAAAGACACAAAGTCAAAAACAACAGGAGGCCAAGATAATGTTAAAGAAGTGGGGAGTGGAAAAGTCGGCGTAAATCAGAAGTCACCACCACCACCCCCATTCCATCGTAGATTGGGGAAGCATAAGGAAGAAACATGCTTTCGTAAATTTATGGAAGTATTGAAGGTACACATTAATCTTCCTTGTGGATGTTTGCGGTGGTATTTTGTGCTGGCACATAAAGGATATTGTGGAAAACAAGAGCAGCATCGACGGAATAAGGTGCTGGGCATTGCACTTAATGTAGGAGTGCAATTTCTGATACATAATAGATTGCCTACAAAGCTCAAAGGTTCTAGAAGTTTTACTATCCGCATCACCATTGCGCCCATTAGAGCCGTGGTTTATGTGATCTAGGAGCGAGCATTAATTTGATACCCACCTCTGTATTCAAGAACTTAGGTCTGCAGTCCAAGACCCACCACTTGATTTTGCACCTACCGATCGCTCATTAGCTTAGGCGATGGAATTGTGGAAGATGTGCTAGTGCAAGTGGGATCCCTATTTTTCCTAAGATCTCATAACTTGACTTGAGCCGCATCAAAGTCCTATTTATTTTGGGACGCCCTTGGCAACCCAGACGAGCTTCCGAGCTCATGATAATATAAGCATTTGATGTCTACAATTCCTAAAGCTACCTCGCTATTTATGAAGAGTTGTCACCCATTACTGCAAGTATCGACTGCAGTCCGCACTCACTATTAGCCCAATGATCACTTGGAAAGAGCGTTGGTAGGACATCATCAGTTCTGGGGATGCTGTAACTTATGAAATGGTGCAAGCTTTGGATGAGGCCGAAAATGTTCTTTCAAAGCTGTGAGTTCGAGCCCCTACAGAGGTCCTGTGAGCCTCCAATTTGCCATCAATTGAGGAGGCCCCCAAACTAGAGCTAAAAGCATTGCCTCAATACCGCGTATGTATTTTTGGGTGAAGTCGACACATTGCCTGCCATTATTTCACTGCACCCAACGATGCACATGTTAAAGAAGTAATAAGTGGTTTCAAAAGGAGAAAGTGAGCCATAGGATGGAAAATGTCGTGATATATCCGTGGAATCACCCGCTTTCGTATGCACAAGATATTAATGGATAAGGATCCAAGCCAACTTTACAACATCAAAGGAGGTTGAACCTAAGATGAAAGGTGTAGTGAGGAAGGAGGTGACCTGGGCCTCGTTGTGTACCAAAGAAAGGGGGCATGACAGCTTATCACTAATGATAATAATGACTTGATTCCAACTTGCACGGCCACAAATCGAGGATTTGGCATGGATTACAGAAAATTAAATGAGGCCAATGTAGAAAGATCACTATCCCATTCCATTTATCGATCGTATGTTGGACAGACTTGTCGGCCAGAGTATTATTATTTTCTCGGACTCGGGCCATTCGTTATAACCAAATAGCCAAAGCCCCGTAAGATCAAGAGAAGACCATCTTTACTCCGTCCCGTGGGATATACGCCTTCAAGCGTATGCCCTTTGGGTTATGAAATACACCACCACCTTCCAACGATGCATGATGGCTATATTTCATGACATGGTGGAAGACTATGTTGAGGTATTTATGGATGATTTCTCTATTTTTGGTAACTCATTTTCGTATGTTTGCAGAATATGGACAGGGTTTTGGCCGGGGTGTGAAGATACAAACCTGCATCGACTGGGAGAATGTCACTTAGTCAAGGAAGGCATTGTCCTTGGCCACAAAGTGTCACAAATGGGCCCGGAGGTTGACCGTTCCAAGGTAGAAGTGATTGAGAAGTTGCCACCACCAAAGGTCTATAAAGGTATCCATAGCTTATGCTCCCGCCGGGTTTTATAGACGGTTCATTCGGGATTTCAAAGATCTCCAGAACATGTGCCAACTACTGGAAAAAGATAAGGAAGTTCGAGTTTGGCAATCAATACCTCGTAGCGGATTATGTTTCCAAATGGGTTGAGGCCGCAACTTTTCCCACTAATGATGCCAAGGCAGTGGCCAAGTTTGTGAAGAAGCAGATTTTAAACAAATTTGAAACCCATGATTTATTATTAGCGACTTGGTTCGCACTTGTTAACACCGGCTCCCGTAATTTATTACAAATATGGAGTTCGGTATAAGGTGGATACAACATATCACCCTCAAACTAGTAAGCAGGTAGAAGGTATCGAATGTGGAAGTCAAGCATTCTGCGTAAAACTGGGAATGCTCGAAGTATTGGGAAAGAAAAATGATAATGCTTTGAGGGCGTATAGGACCGTTACAAGACGCCAATTGGGGCTTCACCTTTATTGGTCGTTTATGAGAAGGCCCTGCCACTTGCCCGTGGAGCTTGAACATCGTAAAAGGATAAATATGAGGAAGTCAACATGGATTCAGAGCACTGGAAAAGGCGGCTGTTGCAATTGCACAGCCGGAAGAGTTTTAATGGAATGCTTAAGGAAAGTTCTAGGCTATACAAATAGAAGACCAAGAGGTGGCAATGAAAAGATATAGTGCCTTGAATCTTCGAGCCCGACATGGTGCTACTATTCAACTCCCTATTGAAATTTTTATATCCAATGGAATTTGAGATCTAAGTGTCCTGACCATTTGGGGTGGTTAGATGACTTACACGGCGGTTGAATTCATGGTAGGAAGATAAAAGTGCCACATTATTGGTTAATGGTCAAAGGTGTAAGCATTACTAGGGTAAGGGAATTAATGGAGAGAAGATGTCTATCACCTTATCCGATGATTGAATGTGAGCTAGGTCACATTGCACGGTAAGTCAAAGTGCCGTACTCCAGAGGCAACTCCACCATTGTCTAACTTATTGGTGTTTTTGGATCATTTCAGGATACTAAGAGATAAACATGATTTAAGCGATAAACACATTGTAGCAACACTAAGGCCAGACATGCAAAGGAAGTGATAGGGAAAATTGTGGGGCTCAAACAATATCCGCGTGATTAACCGTGCTCATCAATCTTAATCTCTACGCTCAGCCCGCGTTGATGGAGAGATGTTGGGAAAATCTTGCACTAGAAACCAGTCGTGCGCGTTGGCTTAGTGGCATGGAGCTGCTTCTCCGCGATAGCCTCTCCGTGCCATGTTGAGTGTAATCGGGCGACTTTGGTTTCACTTAAAATATCGTGCCCACTCCATCCAAAATCCTCTCTTTTTAACCCAAATCAGCATTTTATCCCTATTTCAACTCCTCCTTGAAACAAACCCCATTCCTCCCTTCTTGAATGTGCCACAGCTAGGGATTTAAGACTTCGCCCATCTTTTTAACAACAAATCTTCAAGCAGGTAAGTTTTAGTTTTCTCCCTCCTTTCTGATGTAAATTCTTGGCAAGAACATATGGGTAAGTCAAGGTGAACCCTAATTCATGTAAACTTGGTAGAAACAAGTTTTTGGTGGATAATCATGCCATTATTTGATGAAATTTATCTTGACGTTGGTAATACAACATTAAGCTTACATTTGGCATCAAAATTAAGTGTGGGGTGCTTAAAGGTTGAGGGAAGATGAAAAGGGAGAGTGAAAAACAAAAATTAGGGAATTCATGCCTTTGTTCTTCAATTAGTTTTGTGATGAAAGCAGTTGTGCATCTTAAACCAGAGAGCTGCTGAGGTCAGACATGGAATTGTGCACAAGTATGTAACAGACATGCTAAATCGACATACTCAAATATGCCTAATGCCATTGTGCAAAATGTGTTGTATCAGGGAATATGGGCATTCATAGATTGAAACTACCTCGATTGCAAGGACGACATCTATAGATTGAAACTACTCTGATTGCAAGTCCTTAATCGCTTGAAGTTCGAGTAAAGAAAATTAAACTCTCGTAATTGCTAGTGTCATGGGTATGAGTTATTTGAGTGTACTGTCCTTCGAGTAGTACAAGATAAACTGCCACGCAAAGTGCCTTTTAGTGAAAATGTTGTGTAATGTTGTGTTTGCTTAATCTTGTCAAGTGTTGGTTATGCTGAATTGTGGGAGAAACTAGAACCATTGAAGTGTATAGAAGGGAAGTCCGAGTCTAATAACTATGACTAGTGAACCCACACTAGCAACTTAGTATGGGGTAATCACCCAAAGCCCTAACTTGGTGTTGGCTAGCCATGTTATATAATGACTAATTTGATTCTATATTGGGTTAAACAGAACAATGTCTACTACCAAGATAAAGTGTAGGGTAAGGGTTCTGCCCTCTCGGCATGAAGGCCGGAAAAGCTCGATCGGCGTGAACAAAGCAGCAGCCCTACCGGGGCCTGTGGCTGCAGTGACTATTCGTGGGATTAGATGGGTGGTGGATGAAGGCAAAATGCAGGTGGAAGCATGGAGAATCAAAATACTCCCTGAGGAGCAAATTGACTCAGGAAGAGTTTGGCACGTGGAGTTCCCCTGATACCGCAGGATACAGCCACATTAGGCATGGACTTCATTTTCAATGAGCCTAGGAGTTACACATGGTGCGGGAATTCTAATACGAATTGGGAACCCACCCTCCGTAGCCACACAATCAAGATTCGGGGTCGCCTGTTCCATTTGAGGCATATCACTTGAATGCAATCAGGGAAACTTGATATAGATCCACACCCACTCCTCTAGCTTAACATCACCCCACCATATGCCGGTCATCCAACACACAGGCTGCGGGTCAACAACCGCATGGATTCATCACAAGAAAAAAGTGGCACCATCGACACGCCTTACTCATGTATGAATAGAGAGGCTCAAATATGGTCAAGATTGTCTCGAACCTCGCATCATTCCAAAGGGTGCATATGATCGATGTCACTGCAGACAGGTTCATTTCTAGTATACGATTAATGCGAGATGGAGATCAATGTTTGGGCCGTGATCAAATCCGCCATGAAACTGAGAGATCGCACCAAAAGGCTGCATAGTTTTGCAAGATACTCACCACCTATTTCAAGAGCCAAGATGCTGAAGAGGATGCTCTGCATCATAGACCAAGGCTGGAATGGTGCCCCGTGGACGTGACTAAGACTAAGGCGCCGTACACCACCTACTAGCCAATTTACATTAGATTCAGAAAGGGTATGCTCGAGATGCTAGCTCGGGCAGCCCAGATGTTTGGATTACAAATGCCGCAGTGCGTATTGGTGGACGCGCCCATAATGAGGATGAGTCAGACAGTGGACGAATGATGTACCCACATTTATGTGGTCATGGATGATGATGTACCCACCGATGAGGAGAGGTTCCAGGAGGACTCGCATATTATTAGATAAGGATGAGGGAGATGATTCTAACCTTGGTGAGGAGGCCTGTGACTAGATTTATAAATTGAAACCGCTTTCGATCAGTGAGCCGTTGCAAGCCTAACTCTATTTTCACATTTGACTAAGGTGCACTAAGGATAGTGCTCATTTTAAGTGTGGGGTGGTTACTTTGTGTTTGTCTACTTATGTGCTTATCTGACTGTGGCATGTATAAAATTGGTAACGACTAGACGCTGTGGCATGTAATTTGTGGCTAGGAAACAAGATTTGGTACTGCTCCGTAATAGCCAGTACGCTATTTTTTATGTTCCTATGTCAGGTTGTTGTTTCTTTGTAATTAATTTTTTTTTTTTTTTTTATTTTTCGGGTTTCTGCTTTTTGTTTTTGGTGTTTTTCTAGAGAATAGTCCTTTAAACTCGAATAGATTTATTTTTTAGTCCGCAGGCAGAGACTGCTCCTTGCGACGGATGGATGACGCACCGTCTTAAGGGAATTTAGTCACGTTTAGAAATAGAAAATAAAACCATCACTAATGGGCTAAGGTAATTTACCATTCGATGCTAGACTTCATGGAATATACACTTGAACAAGAAATAGTGAGGAGAAAATGGTAGGATCACATAGGCCGTGGTTTAACTCTAAATAGCAAACCCGTAGGCTTAATTGTGCTTTTCACTCAATGTGGATGAAACCGTAAAAGGGGTCTAAGCTAACCAAGTGTGAACCTCTGTTCCATGTGATAAGAACTAGTTATATTTATTGCTAACTAACATCTAGAATTTGTCTTGCGTGTACGAAAAGATGAAAGTGGCATTAAACTTATCGATATGATTAAGGCACGTCTTTGTGAACTAAGCCAGTTGACCTATCTCCCTATTGTCCTCACTCGATAAATATCCCTAGTGAGCCTCATTTAAGCCTTCAAGCCTAATTTTATTTGAATAGCCTCACTAAGTAGCCTACCCTTTGTTCAAATTACCTCACATTATATTGATCCAAATAGGTCCTAGTGAACTTTAATGAGACAATATTTCAAAGGAGATGATCAAGGGAACATGTGAAGAGTAAAGGGAGGAAGAAGTGGTGTGTGTACTTCATTTGTTGGTCATAAGCTATATATTTATATATATGAAAAAATGATGTATATACTTGTACACATGTATATATATGTTGTATTGATGAGTTTAAGCCAAGGGTACACACTCCTTACATCTTGGATAAGAATAAGTAGGTGAAAGGAAAAACAATTTGAAAGGAGGTGGAGTGCATGGCAAGAGAAGCAAGGCGCTCGAAAAGCAAAATGTGTAATTGTCTTAAAGTGCATAAAGATAAAGAGTCATTACGACCCAAATAATCCTACCACTCCCTTAGCGACATTACAACCCGGAAAAGCCCTTTTTATCCTACAAGTAATTTTATGATCGATCATAGTACACTATAGGAAAACTCATGGTGTGTTAGTTTTGCTTGAAATAGAAGCTGGAGCATGAACGAATCATTTATAGAATATGCCGAATTGTGATCATACTGATCTCATTAATGTAGGGACATTGCATATAAGTGAGGCACATGATGGTGAATTCTGTGAAGCTAATGACCTTGCTACCATGATTTCACTTGTTGGCCTTGACGGCGGTTGGAAATTTATTCATTAGGGCTTGTGTTATTCTACTTAAGAATATAGTTAGTGAAGACCATGCATGATTAAATGAATTGTATTCCATGATTAGCATTTAACACAACTACGTGTGTGAGCTATCTTAAATATTGATGATGGTAATGTGTCAAAATCATGTCTAGGATATTAAAGGATTTTCTAAGGACGAACAAGGTTATAAGTGCGGGGTGGTGATCTTGGCATGATATGACCAGCTGAGCCAACTCATTAAGACGGAGCCTAGTTGAGACAATACCGATGTATTCATGCATATTTTGATGTAATTATGTTTTTGGACTAATAAATGTGTTTTGACTATTTGCAGGATAAGACAAAATTTCATGCGATGTGGTGGATGATACTCAGAGTTGGAGTATGAGAATTTTGAGATCTTTAAAATGGATTTGGTAATCTACTTTCGTGAAGTCACGCTAAGGATTTATTGCATGAAAATGTGCCCACCGTGCCCGGATAGAAGAAGAAATTGATAAATTTGAAGGCACAAAATAGTAAGGGTCTGCGACAGGCCTGTGTCAATGAGGAGACTTGACGATATTCAGTTACGTGATACAGCTTAATAATTTTAATCCCAAAATTCTAGTGAGGGTCCTAATAGGCCCGTGGCTCACCGAGGACACGAAGGTATCTCACTCCATGACACGGAGCGATGGTTTCCAGGATTCACCAACTTCAAAAGGCACCTCCATGTCATGGAGCCATTTTGACGAAATTCGTGTCACGGAGCTAGTTTGTCAGATAATTTTTCACTTGTATAAATAGAACACCTTAGATTTTTATTTTTCATTATCTCGAAAATTGGCAAGAACGTGGGAAATGGGGCAGCTTGAGTCAAGAAAATTCTAAGGTTCTTTCTCTCTTTTCTTCTAAATTAATACATCCATGATAAAAACTTGTTTGGAGATGTTTAATCAAAATGAAGGGTTAAATTACTTCATTCCGAGGTTAAGGTTATTTGCATGATTGTCTAATTCCATATTATTTTCAGCTGAATTTTCTTCTCTATGAATGGTTGTTTATTATTGATTTTGTTGTTTTAATGTTTGGACAACATTAAAATAAAATTTATAATCCTAATTTGACTCTCGAAAGGAGAATTATTAGGGTGAGGGAATCGAGGAGTAGAGGAATATGTTCTTATCTTTGCCGTAAATAAAGGTAAAATTCCTCAGTAATAAAAATATACCAGTAATACTATATTTCTATAACAAAGGGAATAAATTTTTACTAAACCTAAGATGAGTTATTGCATCACAAAAATGTGTAGTTTCAAGGTTCATAATTGGTAAATTGGCTATAGGTTCGAAAGACCATACAATTTCAATTTTCCTAACCATTATTTTGAAAGAGAAGGTAGTCAAGAATAATATAAGTTATACTTGCATTTCATGCCTTGCACCTTAGACACTTGCCTCCTAAGAAACACCTTTTAGCTACACCGTGGCTCAACGGATTTATCACCACATCATTCATTGGGAGAATCATCGACCCATTAACTTCGATCTTCACATTCATCATTGCTCTCGCCTCATGAAGAACTGCAATCACTTTACATTTATCAGGGGATGTTGTTGGTTGACATATACAAAGTGACCTTTACCAATAACTCTAAATTACAATTCCTCAGCTCAATCAGTCAAGTGCTCTTCCCTGGCTAGCAATGGATCTCCCAAGATGATGGACACCCCTAAATATCTAAGTCACAAACAAAGCTGGCTTGTCCACCCAGACCAATACATCCTTAAGAACACCAACGGGATGCTTGATTGAATGATAAGACATCAACAACCTCATCGTTCTAGGTTTGGAACTTCCTAAAACTAACTTATTAAAGATTATGAGAGTGTACTAGGATTGATTCTAGCCCCGAGATCACACAATTCCTTGCTAAACATACACATCCCAATTGTGCAAGGGACAGTGAATGCTCTGGGATCCTCTCTTGCAGAAAGGTTACTAGCCATCACAACACTACAAAGGATGCGAATCCTCCACTGTTCCGACATCCACTATCTTCTTTTTCTTAGCAGCTCTTTCATGAATTTTGCATATCCTAGCATTTGGAGCAACGTTATTTAATTGGAAGGGATGTTGATGGACAACTTAAGTTAAACATCCAATGAACTTTCAAAACTGGTTATCCTCTTCCTTTTTTCTCTAACTGATCAGGGTAATGAGGTGGGATTCTAGGCTCTTGTCCTTGTGCATTTGAGGCCTCTTCACCCTTTTTCTCAATATCAACATCTTTGGGAGTAACAACCATTCCTCCCTCTTCATGTTCCTCTTCATCATCAGCACAAATTGGTGCTTTTGGCACCGTATCTTTCACTTCATCATGTATTGTTGGATTAACAGATTATTTGCCTTCACACTCGCATCGTCATAATCTTACCAATTCTAGTGACAATCTCCATGCAATGGTCATCCTTCTTTGTATTTAATACGGTAGCACATGGGAGGGTTCCCTTTATCTGGGGATTTATTTGGGATGAAAGGTGGCTCATTTGAGCGTCCAAATGCTTAATGGAGATTGAATGAGAGTTCACAATTTGGGCAAGGTTAGACACCCTTTGAGCTCCCTCACCCCACTATTCATGGACTCAACCTTCTGGGAAATTTCTAGCCAACATCTTCTCTATCTTTGAGTTACCAACATCACTTTCACTTCTGGTTGCATTTGGGCTTCTCAATCTTGGAGGGGGAACATATGGATTCGAACTTCTATGGTATCGCTCCTCACGATTTTGTTTAGGGTTTCCATTTCTCATTCCTATCATTCCACCATTGCCATCCTTTGATTCTCCAATCTTGATTCTCATCACCAGGACCCCAAGTGCCTTGGTTGGTAATGCTGCTGATATCCTGGACGAGAACCACCTACTTGGCAAGCCATATGTTGACACTCCTCTTCATATCTTGGGGTGAAGCCTCCCTTCATATTGCATTGGATTTGGGTTCCAACTGCGTTTACACTCTTGGCACCAGCCCCCATCACATGCTTGGTCATTAGCTCAAGATGGTTCATCATTTTGGCCAAGGTCTCATCCTTTCTCCATCACATTTTCTTATCTTCGCGAAATACAAGGTCGGAATCCAAGTACCCCAGTTGAGGACACTCTCAGTCTCCTTAGTGTGCCATGATCAGTTCGTCTTGCCATTCAATCTAAGTGAACTTTGGCCAATCCATATGTTTGGTATATCAAGGACCCACCAATGAGATTATTGGCCACAGACTTATTTATTGAGTCAAGTGAATGATAGAATATTTGGGAGAAGAACTCCATTAGAAACCCATGGTTTGACATATTGCAAATTTTCTTTTGAATTGGAGCCAAACCTCATGCAAGGGTTCACCCGGGAGTTGTATAAAATTGGTGATTTCATCCTCAATTGCAACATCTCGAGGGAGGGAAGAACTTTCCAAGAAAGCCTCCGTCAACTCTTGCCTAAAAGTAACACAATTCCCGAGGGAAGCTCCTCTAGCCGAACAGTGGCTTCTCCTCAGCCATATTGAGAATGGGAAAAAGCCTAGTCGAATTGACTCTGGCTAATATTGGTGATATTGAAGGGCTGGCAAATTTCAAGAAAGAAGGAGTTTATTAGCGTCTTCGCTTTGTTGCCCTCCAAAAAGTCCTTTCATTTGTAGCAAGTGTAATATCAAGGATGGTCCTGCTGAAAACTACATTCTCTACCATAGGTAGTAGGCGAATGGTACCCGCTACATCGTACAACATTGGCTCATCATCTTCTTGGTCCATATGGCCATTCCAACAAACCCAGCTTTCGAGTCTTGGCTCTTAAACCCAAACCTAAACAAGCAGTGAAAACAACAAAAAATATAAATTTACAAAAGATGCTTAAATAGTTTGAATTAACAACAACTTTAGGTTATCAATGCCTATTCCTCGGCAACGACATTCAAAATTGAAAGTCTGTGTACAAAAATAGAAAGTCTTCTTTCTTTATGCTACACGGATCCCATTTTACCTTTAAAAGCTTCAAAATTGTCCTTGTATGAGCTGGATCATTTTACCCTTTTCAGCATGGCCTCACCTGCGCGCACCTGCATTTCACAAGTGCCCGTCCGCGAGGCATAGTTCACTCGGCATCTTGGGTCAGGGACCTGGATGTGTCCTATGGTTGCACCTGCATTTTGTAGGTGCTCTTCAGCATTAGCCTAGTGCACTCCTATGTTTGGCCTGCTTTTCATAGGTGTAGATCTTGCTAAGCGCAAGTCTTCTTCTTCCAACATTTGCTTTTATTAAATTCCTTTGCTTTCTTTTGTTTGAGCCTACTACCTGCAAACCCAAGAAAAAGGCATAAAACCTTCCTAGATGAGTTGAACATAGCCAAACTCATGCTTAAGAGTCTAATGAGTTGGTAAATTACCAACTCATCAGCTGCATTAAGAGATGAGAATATAGGAGTATGAAGATAACCTAAACTTGAAACCTGTAACCAAACTGTAACTCACCTCTATATGTCAATGCAACCATGTATGCATATGAATGTTATGACTACCCACCGTCACAAAGGTTTCCCGTGGTTGGTGCCTCTACCTAATCGATAATACCAATTAGTGGTCATCATAATATCTTTTGCCGTTAGGTCTACTAACCGAGAAGTGTCACGTAATGCAGCAACTAATCATGAGTGTCTGCGTATATATAGCAATCATGACATCAAGTAATACAGACACAATAACTTCGAAGGCACTTAGTAAACAAACTGCAGTGGACTTAGCGTGAACAAGATTTGGTTATAAGTCATGAAGAGAGTTCTATAGCATAAAGATCATATAATCTTTAGGACTCTTCAAGCAAGAAATTCATATGATTTGAGTTCATTATTCATTAAAGGAATAAGTTCACTTGAATGGAAATAAAGACACAATTCTCTGAACATACTCACTTTTATAAAATCAAGAATTTCCATAATTATGAGTCATTTCATCCGTAATATCTAGCAGCTAATAACCGATGGCCTCTTCATAGGGTCTTCCTAATAGTTCAACAATGCATACCTCAAGCTCACAATTCGTAGCTAAGAACGTATATGATTTGAATAGTATTAGAGTAAGGCAGGGAAATGAATCAAATAGGTCATATCAAGATAAAGAGCAACTATATATATATTCATAAATCATAATCAATATACATATAAAATAAGACAACCAGAAATGCCCTTTTAAGGGTCTTTCTAATTCACAATACCCAATCGATTTCTTTCAACTTATCAATTCGTCGTTTAACACAAGTTTTCAACATATAGTGTCAACTCAAATATCCACAAGTATAATTCTCATAAAACAAATATAGCACCATTACTCAATATTATAGAGTTCTAAGTGTAAATTCAATAATCACTTAGAATAATGCTCAATTCAATGATAGCTACGACATAGAATTCGCAGGCTTAGCCAAGGAAAAATTAGCGGCTTTACATACCTCATTCGCAGCTTTAATTCTATCAACGACAACTTATACTTTAGCTTGTTACCTCCTTCAACTTCTAGCCAAAAATATGTACATATAATTTCACATAAACCTTCCATCTTCTACACAAATAAGATCAACAATAAGTTTGATATCTAATCTTCCAACAAAGGTAATAAAATCTCAAAAACAACACATCTATGAAGATTTGAAACTTACCCTTGCGCCTTTAGGTTGATTATCAATGGAGGAAGTGCATTTCCAGCCCCATTCAACTTAATATTATGCCCTTAAAATAGTCCCCATCGACAATTACAACAAGAATATCAAACTTCAACAACTAATTCTATAACAACGTATAATTATAACTTATTCATCAATAAAAGGTAGAAATCCTTTATCTCAATCTTTGAAGAAGTTATCAATGGAAAGACTGAGTTTCCATATTTATCACTTCTCTACCACGCTCCAATATGAGCTAAATTCAACAAAACAATTCTTCCATGACGTTCTTCATGACCCTAGAATTCTAATCCTAGCTTGGATGATGTTAGGTGAAATTTTCCCTTTGATTTCTTACTCTGGTCCTTTTTGATCAAACCCTAAGAAATTGAAATAGAACGCATTTTATAGACTTGGGAAATATTTTAAAATGATAAAAACAAATCAAGTCCTATGTACATACAACCTACCTCATTGGCTTATCGCGACACATGGCGCCTAGCGGCCCGTATTACAGAAGGCCGTTTGGCCTAGCCTCCACTTGCTCCTTCCATTAGCTCATTGATTCTTTTATTCGTTCAACTCTAGAACCTTCCATGACATACAAAACATGGTATTTCAAATCCAAACACATGCATATGTACACTAATTCAAACGATTCAAATACGGGGCGCAACAATTTGCTTGCATGTCTCTCTCCTCATCCTGTGTTGTCTTGGCTCTAGGGATCTTATATGGACCTTCGACATCTATGACGTCCACATATTAATAGGAGAAATAATGACCCTATCACTTTAGGGATCAAATATATCAGTTGACCTCCAAATCACTAGTCCAATGAGCATGCTACAAAGTTCAACCGTATTATACTTTGTACTTGTATCAATTAATCTAACGCATGAATGTGTAGTATATGAGTTGAATTATCATATATTGTACATCTTGGAAAGGTCCGGGATCAAAGGCATAAGTAAATTAATGAGTGGAGAGCCGAAGGCTCGGCCAAATGGCCTGCTGTGACATGGACCACGTAACACTGCACGTCGTGGTAAGTGTTTTAGGTAGGATGTAATATATAAAGTTGGCTCACTTTATTTATTCCAAACATATTATATAAGGACTAACTAATATCTCTCTCTTTTGTGTTCTAGGGTTTGAGAGCTAATTGAAGAGAAATCAAAGGGCAATGTTCCATAGAAACATAATCCAAGCGAGAATCAAGCTACGGGATCATGGAGCTCGTCTAGGTCAGGTTCGTTTCGCTGATTTCACGTTGGTTGGCTAGTTTTTTTTTAAAAAAAATATGTGTCTTCTTGTAACTTGGCTTCTCATTGATAAATGTCTCTTGAAAATTAAGATAAAGATTCTAGCCTTTCTTTTATTGTTAGATTACATTTCTATGTCGTTGTTGGAAATCGACTTATTGAAAATTTTGATATCTCGATTGTCGGTGGTTATGAACTATTTTGGCTTATAGGGTGTTGTGTTGGTTTGATATACAGTATCTTGTTGGAGGTGTAATGAGAATATAGTTGGAGCTAACAGATTTGGTTTACGAGGTATGTAAAGGCGCACCCCTTTTCTTGAAACCACGTGAATCTTAAGTCGTAAATTATAGTCGAATTGAGCTTGTTGATTGTTATTGAATTAGTTCCATTATTAGATATATATAAACTTGAATATATTCCCTTAAAAATTGCTCACAACTATTTAGATAAATATTGACGTTCTTACTCTCGTAAAGCTTGTAAATAGTATATTGGGTTGGCAGATCGTATAAGTTGACCTTGTGTCAATTGGACATGATGTGGTGTTACAAGACCTTTGAGAGGGCATTGATCGTTGGCTATTATATATGTGTTATTGTGTGTGTGTGTTTGTGTGTGTGTGTTTGTGTGTGTGTGTATGTGTGTGAACATCTTTTTGTTGAATCTCTTATAGCCTTGTTACATAAGATTTGTTCACCTCTACATTTTGTTTCCATACTTTCCAAAACGTATATTATTAAACTTGAATTATTGAGGTTGGATACTTTATTATTGATTGTCAGGGAAGGAACCATTGAAAAGGGCATTGGCCGATAGCTTCTAGTTCTAATATATTCTTTCGTTAAAGCATTGGTAACCTTCTAATACATGAAGACTTCTCGTCTATACCAGTCTATCTTCGTAACTATCCAAAGTGTCACTTGTTCGTATATCGCTATTAAGGTCCTAAGTCTCATTTGTATCACTCTAACAGTAACTTCTAATATTCATGTTCTCTTACTTTATAAAGGTCATAGAGTACATTTATGTTATGAGTTTCATTCTAAAGTCATCTATCCTCCAGCTATAATTGGGGGGCATTGCCCCTATTAGATATATGTGTATATATAT
>JACEIK010001568.1:109367-121645 GCA_018107945.1 Datura stramonium | reverse complement strand
CCTGCTGGCGCTTTCAGAGGCTAGGCGTGCATGTTATATATATACTCCCTTAGTTTATTTTGAAACCATTATGATATATTCCCTCGACCAGAAACACAAGAAACACAACTTCCAATTAATTTTCGTCCGATTACGCTACCAAACACCATCCAAACACAAATTAACTTTGGTAACGCGTTCTAGGACTAAGGGAAGCATCACTAACGGAGTTATTTCTCAAAAATTTGCTCGGCATACCGGCCACAGGAATTAGGTAAGAACTTCTCCCTTCTGAGCTCTCGGGAAATTGTAGGTTTTCGATCGAGTTATTCGAAGTTGAATTATAGTTTATATTATTACCGAAAGTTATCGTTCTTTGCCGAATTTAGTATTGAAACTAGTCCTATTCTCTCAGTATGAAGATTGCAGTTGACTGGAACCATTGGCTATAGGTTGAAACCAGTCAGTTAAACGAGAATCAACATTCAAGGTATGTTATGGTTTATCCCTTCGGCAAGTTATTCTCGTCGTATAATGATACAACCTATGTTTGAATGTAGACAACAATCTTTCATGTTGTATTTAGCTGCTTCTATTATTTAAAGATCATGTATGTCGAGATTAGCTGCTATCAGTAGATTATGATTACATAAGTTGGGGCTAGCAGCTAGAAAGTGTTGACACCCAATTTTGACCTACCTACGCCTTAATATGCTGCTTANTACAGGTCACTCAGAGCACCACCATAGTTGTTACCAGTTTGATAGAGCAGTAGATACCCTTAAGGAAGAAGCCTTGTTAGTAGCTAGATACGGGGCCAACGCCCGAACCTACTTTTATCAGATACTCAGGTACAGGTTGTCGGAAACGAATAAGTCTAGATAAACACATCCACGGGATTAGAAATTGCCTAGAGAAGGCATATGAAATCTAACCAGACTCAATTAGTGCCTAAGGGACTAGAACCCCAGTATTATAGCATTACCTCCAGGCTAAGAGTTATAATAAGCTGCCTATGGGAGGTTAGGGCTGACTGCTCTAGAGCATATTCGATTAGTACCAGCCCCACAGTTGTTCCACGTAGATGACAAGTATTCTAGAGTAAGCCCATTATGATCCATAGTCGAGCCAAGGCGCGAGATCTAGTTACAACAGATACATTATGATCCATAGTCGATCCAAGGCTCGGGATCCAGTTACAGCAAATACATTATGATCCATAGTTGAGCCAAGGCTCGGGATCCAGTTATTGCAGATACATTACGATCCATAGTCGAGCTAAGGCTCGGGATCTAGCTACAACAGATACATTATGACTCATAGTCGAGCCAAGGCTCCGGGTCCAGCTACATCGGTTACATTATGGCCCATAGTTGAGCCAAGGCTCGGGGCCCAACTACAACAGCTACAACATGATCAATAGTCGGGCCAAGGCTCGGGATCTAGTCATAGTAGTAACACGATGACCCACAATCGAGCCAATGATCGGGGTCCAGTTACAGGAGCCCAGACAGCTCATCCACAGGTACAGCTACAGGAAACCTATCAGGTCTGGATACGACTTTAGAGAATGAGTATTCCTGAGTTACAGTATGCGTGTGAACCTTTAGTGGCCAGATAGCAGAAGTGTACATTGTTTGTACTTGCCGAGGCTTATGGGGGACCAGGTAGGTTATTCTGTGTTGTTTTTACCTTCCAGGCTTATCAGGGCTCGGTTAGGTTCTTGTTTGTATGTTTGTTTGCCAGCTATAGTTTGTGAATAAATAATTGTACAGTTTCAGCTCATATATGTGTAGTGTTCTATTAGATGCAGGTTATGTATAAGAGAGCTTACGGGTTAACTTCTGGCCCTTACTATTGTTTACCTTCAGTCCTTTATCAGTCTTAATCATATTCTGTTACTGTCTCACATATTCGATTCATATTGTACTGACGCCCAACAATAGGGCGCTGCATACTTGTCTGTAGGTTTAGACAAATAGGATTCAGGACCTCCGTTAGCGGCTATTCGGAGTCAGTAGATTGCCAGCTCCTTTCATTTGGAGTTTCCAGGTTGTAAAGTTACCCATCTTTTATTGTATAGCTTTGGGGTAGGCCGCTTTGGGTAGGCCTAGGCCCTGTCCCAACCAATATTCTCATTCTTAGAGTCTTGCAAAGATTGTGGAATCTTCAGCCGCAGGTTGTTGTTGGCCATGTGGGGGCCCATGCATGTCTTATTTACGTGCTGGACAGAGGAGCTCAGTATAACCGCCCGTTTTTTATCTCGTTATATCTAGAAAGAATGATGGTCTTGTCGGCCCACATAGGATCCTTGTTAATTGCGTTGTTGTTGGTTAGCTGTCGCTTTAATGGTGGCCTTGTCGGCCGTAGGTCAGATGACACCGAGATATATCTCGTTGATTTCTTGAATTAAGTTACAGACGTGCAACGAAGTGCACCAGGCCGGTCAGGTTAGTCCATATTCCAAAGGTGGCACTAGGTGCCAGTCATGCTACCCAAGGTGGGATGGACAAACTTGTATCATAGAAGGTCGATACTAGGGAATCTCGCAAGACGTGTCTAGCTTTATAAATAAGTGCACCACATTTTATAAGAAGAAGGCTACAAGGCATGATAGTATGGTTATCCTTCCCTCTCCTCATATCGTGCTACAAAGCTGAGTTGTATAGGGATAAGTCCCTAAGCTTCCCTTGTTATGTCTGTCTAGAATAATGTTTGATATGAGACATCAGTCAGTTGCAAGTCAGCTACAATAGCAGGAGAAGGTACCAATGAAGTGCCATATTTGGGCGGAGGGGACGCTTAGCCTAAGGGCAAAAGCAGACATCTTCTAATCACCCCAGCACCCTCCCGGGGCACTAGGAACCTTATAAGGTAATAGATATGCCAACATCGTCCCCAGTTCTCTTTATAGCCTCAGGGTAAGAGGTCATTAATATTACATATGCATGAGTGGGTTTACTTAGTAGGTACTTGGAATTAGAAAGGAGCGATAGTTAATGTTGGATTATATAGAAGGTATTAAAGAAGGGGAAATTTTAGGGTTCTTATCCCCAACCCTTGTAGAGGTAGTAGAAGTTCCATATCAGCCCTAACAAGTAAGGTATGGTTACTTCCTTCCTTCCGCCTTTTCTAATATGACAAAAAGCGTAAATCTGATGTTGCTCAAGATGAATAGTAACACGGCTCAGGAATCGATGATCTTAAAAAATGTTAGAAAGTGATTAAGACCCCTAGCATTCAAGTAAGTTACTCTTAGACCTCATAGCAGCAAATCAGGAGGGTAGGTAAGATTGTTATAGCACCTGGGCAAGAGAGTCCATATGAACAAGCTCCCAGTAATAGAAAAGTTTAAGCTAGAAAATAGATTAACCCTTACCACGTGTGGATGACGGTAAGAAATACTTGTAATGGCTATTGCCCTAGTTTTCTATTCCAAAGGACAAAGAAATTATATGAATGAAATTGCCTCTGAGGTAATAGAATGATGTAGGTCAGTAGACATGGCTAGTAGTATCCTACAATAAGATGCAGAAGGCATGAGTCCAAGTTCTCAGCCCCTAGAAGTAAGGGGAAGGCATGGGTATCTAACTTTGTACACCTAGTTGTGCAGGCAGATAGTAACGGTACGAAGACCCTAGCCTACTGTAGCCAGAGGTAAGGCCTAGAAAAAGAAGCCACCGTCCCTCGAGATAGTGGTGATAGAGTCTGAGACTCTGAAGCGCTGACTCCCGAGATTTGAAACTGGCAGAGTTTTTGTTAGTAGATTATAGCAGGGGCATACTTGCCTCATTTCCCCCACTCAGGTTTGACGAAAGCACACTAGGTTATAAAAGAGGATTTACCGCTGGCACCGGAAGAAGAAGGATATTGTTGAGTTCTGACACAGAGCTCTAATGACCAGCAAGAGCATGCTGGGCATCAGGAACCGGGCGGGCTAATTAAGAGAATAAGTCGTACCTGCGTGAAAGTGGGAAGTAGACAATATAACATAGCTATAAGGTTACCGTACCAGGCGTAAATGTGACCCTATTGTGTCATTGTTGAGAAGCTAATGAGATTAACTTATTATTTTCTTATTTGAGTGACTTTTCATCTAAAGACTACACCAAATTGAATATTGAAAGAAACATTCCGGCGATATGGTATCTCAGTGTCTATTAACTTATGACAAAGGGCCACAACTCACAGCTAAGTTTAGGAAGGGCTATCAAGACCGATTGGGACTCCTGTTAATTTAAGTATTGCCCCTCGTCCCTATATAATTAGCTACAGAGGATACGACTCGTGACACACGGTTATGCTAAAGGTGGGAATGTAGGTTCCCTATATGACGGCCTGAAGCAGGTAAGTCAGGGATAATTGAACTGAGTATATTGCGTCAGTCGGAGGGAAACAATTAAACTAATTCAGAGATTTATAGCGGCAGCCCATGGTCACCGGAAATCTTACCCTAGCATATGGAAAAGTTAGAAATGGAAGCAGTGACTGAATGTTTCTAAAAACTCGTCAATGAAGGGTGTTGTGAGATCTGACAAGCTGGGCAAGCTGCCCTAGATTCATTAAGACTATACTGTGTCCTCCGGGAAAATTGGACAAGGGCTCATGAGAGGAATTGCCTTCGAGGATAGATCCATTCAATATTATGCAAGCGCATAGAATACCTTTTTTTCACATTGACCCAGTCGGAGATGCTCATAGTACAGAAGTGATATTCCACGGAGAGACCCCACAGTTATATTAGATGGCAAGATTAAAAGGAGTTAATTTGAGAACCAAAGTTGTAGCTTATTAGAGTATCGTGACGGAACGGAAATATAGCATAAATGAATTGAAAAGAACTATTTAATGATGCAAAGTTTGGATAGTTTCAGTTGTTCTAGGCCCTATAATGAAAGTATACAAACTTAGCCAATTTCAGTTAAGGTATAATATCTTCAGATGCTATAGAGTTGATTGTTGCCATTGTTATTAGTTGGCCACATACATGTAGTACTATTGTGTTCTTTAGTTGCAGATAGCATCCTGTGAGATGCCTATGCTGGATTTTTCTGCTTCATGTTTCCAGATAGTCCGTATTAAAGAGGAGACTCGCTGAAATTTTCTAAGTATTGGTGAAGAGAGTTAACTCTTCAACTCTTGAAAGATGACATTCTCCGAGGGAGAATGTTCTTAAAGGGGGAGGGGGATGTTACACCATAAAATGTTATCGGTTAGTTGGAGTATGTGTCGATTATGATTATTAAAGAGAGTTCGACACATGTGGAAAGAGCCTATAAAACAGAGTCGGGAAAGGCTAGGTCGTGAGGGGCTACACGACGCGGGCAGGCCGCAGTGCACTGGCCAGCGGGGCACGCCAGGCTTGTTGGCGCTTTGAGAAGCGTAGAGCAGCAGTGTGTGCTGAGCTAAGGGCGGCACGGTGTGCCACCTCTTCCGGGGCCCCTATGTTATAAATATTCTCCTTAGTTCATTTTGAAACCATTGTGATATATTCTCATGAAACACAAGCAAATGCAACTTTCAGTCAATTTTCATCCGATTACGCTTCCAAACGCCGTCCAAATGCAAATTAACTTCAATAACGAAATTCTAGGCCTACTGAAGCAATACTACAGAAGTTATTTCCATAATTCACTCGGCATAATAGAACTCCACTGAGTAAAGGTTGTTAGAAGTACTCCAAATTGAATTATAAAATGGCCACAGGCATTAAGTAAAGCACTTCTCCCTTTGAGCTCTGGGGAAATTGTAGGTTTTCAGCTAAGTTATTCAAAGTTGAATAATAGTTGATATTATTATTGAAAGTTATCGTTATTTGCCGAATTTAGTATTGAAACTACTCCTATTCTCTTAGTATGAAGATTGCAGTTGAGTGGACCATTGGCTGCAAGTTGAAACCAGTCGGTTAAACGAGAATCGATATCTGCTGTGTATGTTAAGGCTTATCCCTTCGGCAAGTTATTCTCGTTGTATAATGATATGACTTATGTTTGAATGTAGACAACGATCTTACATGTTTTAATTAGCTGTTGCTAGTATATAAAGATCATGTAATGAGATTAGCTGCACCGTAGATTATTATTACATAAGTTGAGGCTAGCTGCTAGAAACTATAAAGAGTATATTGCATTATCCTTGTCGGGAAAGAAGATGTTACTCCGATACCACAAAGTAGCTTTCCCCGATGGAGAAAAAGGAAGAGTCTGAGTCGTATTGCATCATGGCTTACTCCGGCAACTCCGTACGCCTTGCATAAGGCTCTACGAAGTTCATTAAGTACAGTTTGGCATCATACGCTGCGGGGCCATTGAACGCCCTTCATGTTTAGAAACTGAATCATGGTGCTCGTAATGTTGAATTTGGAACCAGCGGGCAGTGGTGGTGGAACAATTGCTCCAATCGACCCGACTTCATCAATGTATGGGTCATCATCATCATCAAAGAACTGAGGGGCAATCGGCGATCTCTGTTGCCCCTCCCTTGTCGACCAGCATTTACCACCTCATCTTTTTCATCCTCCGCATGCTGTAGTGCAGCTTGCCGAGCTAGCTCGGCTTGCCTAGCTTCTTCACCTATGCGGGCTTCTCTTTGCTCGTGGTTCTTTATTATATGCGTTGCTCTTTCGATTTCTGGTTTTAGTGGAACAAGGGGATCTCCTCTCCTCCGAGTGCTTGGCATTCATCGTAGAACAACCTGTGGGTATCAAAAACACAAAAATAAACGTAATTAAGGAAATAACTACCACAGCATCATAAGATAATAACCTAGTTTCAGCCATATTCCCCGGCAACAGCGCCACTTTTTGATAACGCTTAAACCACACCTCTTACTGAAGTGAGAAGTGATGTCGAAACACAAAGAACCCAACTAGAGGTTGGGCTCGAAACCACACAGGGATTAGGGAGAACTGGATTATAGACGGTAATTGAACTTGTAAGGTCGTTAATTCAAAATAGGGGATTCTAAAAGAAATCAATAATAAAAACAAGTATCAAAATTCTGATGTTGAGTCAATATTAAAGAATAACTAGGGTTTATGTTCCCCATGGGTTCATAAATGCTTTAGGTATACACTCGTGATTATCACCAATACTTACTTATAGAACTGATAATCCAGTTCATTCAAACCACCACCGGCCCCTATTGAATGACTATACTCAATCACTGACCAAGTCTCATTATGGTTTCAAACTATTCGTTATCACTTGCCCAAATTTAACTATCCTTATGACCACAACTCAAGTTAATACAATGATTATCACAATCAAGGCTCTGTTGTAATTCTCTTTTCCTAATCTATACCTCTTCGACCAAAGCAAGTAAAGAATTCGGGCAAGTCCTAACGTTGTGTACCGTTAAGAAACGTTTAAGCATGAAGAGAATGCAATATAAGTATTTGTATTGGTTTTAAAATCACTTTCTATAACCCTATCTTGTTAATCCACCATGGTTCCCATAACTCTAGCTATGGAGGTTTTAGTTGTAAGGTTGTGAATTGTATCCATGATTAAGAACATAAATCAATACTTACAAGTATGAGAAAAACACTTCCTTTGATTATTCAGCAAAATCTTGAAGAATAAGTAGCAAGAACAAGATAAATTCAAGAAAAGGTTGATCACAAGTTGAATCAACTCAATTCTCCTACAAATCTCTTCTCTCCTTCTCTTTTCGCGTCTTTCCTACTTGCCTACAATTGTCTCTAGAAAATAAACCTAAAATATATGTATATAGACATAAGAATCCTTTCCCTAAGCTAACTGGATGAATTTCCATATCTGGGTGCCATGCACGTCACGAGCCATACACAATCCGTAGCACTATCCTACGAACCATAGCTTCCTGTCATACCTTGCATTGTTGCCTGAATTTGGCTAAGTGTTGATCCGTGTATGATCTGCATCTTCATCATACGACATATACTGAGCTCCCGTATGGTTTGATTCTAAAACTTTGAAATTCTTTCAAATTTATCACGACTGTCATGGTACGACTCGTACCTTCTTCCCATGGTTCGTACTCTCTTTCCATAGCAAGAGTCAACACCTTATGCAAATTTTCTGGATCTTGTCACAATTTCATCACCACTACTCAGACCAGCTTGGTACGACCCATTACTAA
The DNA here is from genome assembly GCA_018107945.1 of Datura stramonium. Classification (NCBI taxonomy): domain Eukaryota; kingdom Viridiplantae; phylum Streptophyta; class Magnoliopsida; order Solanales; family Solanaceae; genus Datura; species Datura stramonium. Next base: position 113,545 of record JACEIK010001568.1, on the reverse strand, counting down.
GACTCAGACATTGCATCTCTTCAACTTAGCCTTCTGCAACCATCAGCACAACTCGTAAGTCCTTCCTACGGCTCATACTGTGGTTTGCAAATCTGAGCATATTTTGCATCATTCAGGCTTTATTTTGCAATTCTCCTAGGTCCAATAATTTATCCTGCAACCAAAGGAAAAGTGTCTTATATCCATACCTAAGTTCATGCTACTTAGTTTTGAGCATCAAAGTGCTGTAAATCCAATAGCACATCAACACCTCTCAACTTAAGACTTTTGTATGTCCTTCGGGAAAGAAAAGAAAACTAAAATACGACGCTCAACTAGAGAATATACTTCTAAGATACTGCAGCCAATACTCAAACAAACTTGCACTTTTATACAAACTTTTATTGACCGTTTCTCATGGAACAACATCATTAATGTATTACAAGCAACCTCAAATTCATCATGTCATGATCAAATGTCATTCATCTATCAACAGGAATCAAGTCATCAAATAATGTTTTCCACACAGACCAATGGTAGAAGCAATCATAATCCATGCACCCTCACACAAATGAAGTCCCCACTCAGATATGAGATGTCAAATACAATATGGGACTAAACAAGGCACTCACTCACAAAGAAGTTACAAGTATTATGTCAGATACCATAGGCTTGCCCTTATTTTCTGCTTTGGTTTATCAGATGGTCGGGCTAGGATCACTATAGGACTTGGATATGACTTGTAATGGTAGTCAGTGGCTGGACATGGTAAAGATGGAAGATTTTATAAGTGACTATTCCTTCCTTGGCATTACATTATTACACCATTCAACTATTTCACCCTTTATTCTTTCACCCCTTTCTTCCATTCCCACCTTTTGTGCACCCCTACTCTAGCCACCCTCAAATTAAGCATTTTTATTATGTTGAGGTTCACAATATCCAAGGAAGGACCAGCATTTAAATAGGTTTATTGCAAAAAAAAAGGGGTATGGTCAATCGGTAAATCAAAGAAATCATGGTCTATTAAGGCTCAAACTTGGGATCAAGGGATTCATGCAACTTCTGGTAGGGTAATATAGGCTAGAAGTGAGCTAAACAAAAAATGGCCTATGATCATATCCTAATCAATCATCCTTATCCTATGCAAAGACCAACCGGCAAGTTCTAGATCTTCAACGCAATAGCAAACTGACTACAATACCTCACTCACACATGGTACATGAACTATTGTCAGCTCACCTGTCTGGTTTATACATGGCTTAACAAAACTACTCATGTTGACAAACTAAATGACATCAAAAGATTCACTGAAATCATGCATGTTGTCGCAAATACATAGCTAATGCATTAGAAAATTTTTAAATAGGGTCAATTTTTTTAGAAACAAAACTAGTGCATTTTTCATTGGCTGTGTACTCCTAAGCTACTTTCTAATTAAAACAAAAAAATCACAAACTAAAAATAAAAATCCTACACACATGCTGGTTCTCTTAGATAGCACGCCCGAGGGAAAAGAAACACAAAGCAAGAAAAAACCTCGATCTAACCAAAATCCCAAAAATCACAAGTACACCCTCCCCTTGAGTAAAAGTGCTTCTGTCCCCGCCATCATTTAGAAGAAAATAGGAAGATAACATACCTGAAGCACACTAGGCGCTCCCTGTCATTTCGCGGAGGTGGTACCTCTGTTGGTAATAGTGGCGCTAGCGAAAGGGCCGCGCGCTCAATTGTGTGTCAATAGGGAGTGGTCCCCCTAGTAGTTGTGGCAGCTTGGATGGCCTCTGAAATTATCGGAAAATGTGGCTCTCTCGGAAGGGTCATGACCACGGGCAATCTCAGGTTGAGGTATGGTGGAGCTGCCTGCTCCTCTAGCTCTCTCATGCAGCTCAGAAATATGTGTGTCATGAGTCCGCATGCTCTCTGCTCTAGCCCACTTTGTGAGCGCTCTTTCTCTCCTTCTTTCTCTTTTCTTCAAACTTTCCTCTCTAGCATCCTTAGCTCTCTTCTTACCTTTATCAACAGCTATGGTCGGCTCCCAATATGCCGCTAAATCAATGTCCTCGCTGCTTCAGCATTCAGGTCTGAAAGAGTGGGGCTGCTAAAACTGTAGCTGTCATGATGACAACTCAACTACTTGGCCCCGAAGAGCCCCCAATTCCGCACGAATACTACGGTATTTGCTCCGCTCCGCCATCCTTAAATTGAATCGGCTCTCAAAACTATCTAGGCGAGCATGTACAGCCTAAGCTGCTACCTCTATCTCTGACTTGACCCATGGTTTTACATTGTCCATCATTGCTTGAATCTTTCGCTCTACCATGGTCAATCGTTTTTTTAGCTTTTGGAGGAAATCCTATGGTACCAAAGTATATCCTACTGGTGTCTGGGCCTACATGCTAGGAAGTGGTGCAGTTGAGGTGCTGGGAGTTGGCTCTGAATGACCGGCGTCTATAATGGTGCCTCGCTTTGCTCATGTGTAATGGGGACATTCACCTGTGAGTCCCCTGCTGGCTAGGCTACTCGGGATAGCTGTGGGAATTATGGAACTGCTTACTGGGTTCACTCATCCCTGATAAGGCCTATATCTTCAATCCTTTGGCCTCCAATCAACCGTTCGTCACCCCGTGGAACTTCTGCCTCCATACATAATCTGAAAACGAGACTCGAGAATGGGATAGTAGTACTCATCTACCGCCTCTCGGTCTTGTATCTCATCTTCTATGATCCTCGAAATATTGATTGGGTAACGAGACATGAGGTATGCAACCAAAGCCGCTCTGTCAGCATTCAGTGTGTTGTCGTTGACCGTAGGTGCTAACCGATGGCGCACTAGTGTCCAGCAAGCTTTTGTAATGAAGTTCGCTGAATTCTTGGTCACCTTCTTTCCACCTGTAACCCATTCAGCTCATCTTTACTCTCAACAATCACCCTCGTTAGCCATTGCAAACTACCTCTGTAGCTCCACCATAGCTAGGGATCTAATCTGCTTCATTGCCTCCACCTTGTAATCGTACTTTGGCATCGTCCTGGTAGGCACAAACTGTGGTTCGTACAACATTCAAGCGATGATCTGCTCAGATATATCAACCTCTCGACCTCGGACCATGACACTCTCCAGACAAGGATGATCTTTTACCTTCTGCCCTTCTTTTTCCTTCACCTCCATGGTGGCCAAGTAGTTGGCATAAAACTCCCAGACTATCTCTTCTGTGTACTGTGCTGGATTCTTGGCCATCCACTCAAAACCATAGAAGCTAAAAATCCGCTTCATCTCCTCAACTTCATTCAATGTGATTGTGAGGATCCGCGACTCTTCTTGAATGCTCCTTCGTGGATTATTTTTGGCGGTGAGAGAGATGCCTTGTTCATAAATTTCTTTGCCTCCCTGAACTCTCCACAGATTGTACGATTTACTCTCGGTGGGGTCTGCTATTGTGCAACATCAGGAGCCTCCTCCTCTAACTCTTCACTGCCGCTTTCTTCTTTACTTTGGGTCTCCCCTGATCCTTCTTCATCATTGGAGTCACTTCCTTACTTTTGTTGTTCCTCTCTACCTCCCTCCTCAGATTCGGGAGCTTGAGCGGATGTAGCAGTGGTTGCTTCATCTTGGGCCTTTGCATTCGCCCTAGTGGTTCTGGTTCCATCAGTGTTCGAGGTGTCCACTTGATACTCCTCAATTGAACCACTAGGTGAGTATCCTTCCTTGTCAGACTCCGAGTCAGTTGGTTTATTAATCAGTCTCCTTTGGGCTTTTGTTTTTTCTGCCCTGCATTGTCATTGTACCTATAGAGAAAGAAGTTAGCATTTTGTTTTTGAAAAAGAAGAATTAGAAAGGAGATATTCTGAATTTCATCAAGGGTCCTCACTACAGGTCGTACCATGAAGGTACGACTCGTGAGAAGTCCCAGAGTTACAACATTTGTCAGTACGACTCATAGTTACGACTCATACCATAAAGGTACGATTTGTACTACGAGTTGTCTGATGAAGATCGACATTGATATTTTTCTGAATTTTTCCACGACTCATGGTACGACCCGTAGGTCGATTCCACGAGTCGTAGAAAGGACATTTTTATGCGACCATGTTCATTTTGGTGGTATGAGTGCTCAGTACGACTCGTAGTGGAAACCTACGATCCGTACTGTGCCTCATACCACTTTAAAATTTTCTTTTCTCAGTTAGCAAGAGTTCTT
>JACEIK010001568.1:28509-46288 GCA_018107945.1 Datura stramonium | reverse complement strand
TTTACATTTATATAAAATTACATGAAAATGTATATAATTAATTAGATAACCAAGACTAAATTAAGGTATAAAGAATCACTCGGGCATGCTATTTTGCCCGCGATCAACTACCTCACAAGTTCACTTACTGGCTGTAATCTAGTTCTCCCATATTCCCTGTGGGTTCGAACCCAACCTCTAGTTGGGTTCTTTATTGACAACGTCCGCTTCATACTTCAGTAAGAGGTGTGGTTTGAGCGTTATCAAAAAGCGGCGTGGTTGCCGAGGAATACGGCTGAAACTAGTTATTAGCTTGTATTTGACTTTTTGATAGTTATTTCCTTAATTACGTTTATTTTTGTGTTTTTGATACCCACAGGCTGTTCTCCGGTGAATGCCAAGCACTCATAGTAGAGGAGATCCCCTTGTTCCACTAAATCCAGAGATCGATAGAGCACCGCATAGAATGGAGAACCACGAGCAAAGAGAAGGCTGCATAGATGAAGAAGCTAGGCAAGCCGAGCTAGCTCGGAAAGCTGCACTACAGCATGTGAAAGATGACAGAGATGAGGTAGTAAATGTTGGTCGACAGGGGAGGGGCAACAGAGCTCATAGATTTTCCCCTCAGTACTTCAATGATGATGATGACATAGACATTGATGAAGTTGGGTCGACTGGAGCAATTGTGCCACCACCACTGCCCGCTAGGGCCAAATTTGACATTATGAGCACCATGATTCAATTGCTAAACATGAAAGGGGTGTTCAGTGGTCACGCAGCGGATGACGCCAACCTGCACTTAATGAATTTCGTAGGAATATGCAAGGCGTACAGGTTGCCCGGAGTAATCCAGGATGCAATACGGCTCAGACTCTTCCCTTTCTCTCTATCAGGGGAAGCTACCTTATGGTTATCGAAGTTGCCCATAGACTCCATAACCAACTGGAGGGAGCTCAAACATGCCTTTTTGGAGAGATTCTTTCCCCCATCCAGGATGTTGCATCTAAAGTATGAGATCTATAATTTTTGACAAATTAAGACTAAAGCACTTCATGAAACTTGGTGAGATTCAAAAAGAAGTTGAAAAAGTGCCCTAACCACAAAATCCCAGATGATAGTTTGTTGGAATTTTTTAACAAGTCTCTGAACAATAGCACCAAAGCTGTAGCAGACACAGTGGCTGGAGGAGCATTGATGTATCACACCTGGGAGCAAGTTGCGACCATTCTTGATAGGGTGACTAAGACAAACATTTCCTAGCATACGAGGGAGGATGATGTAGTGGCAGGAAAATATGTTGTTGGTTTGACTGTAGACCAAAGAAGAAAAGAAGAAGAGCGCCACCATGAGTTGGCTCATATGCGCACATCATTTGACTTGATGACAAAGCATATTACGGGAGCTGGAGTCAAACAGATCAATGCAGTGGGAACTCAAGGTAGGGAGCAAGGAGCTGATCACTCTGATTCTGAGGAAGAGGCAAACTTCCTAGATAGCCAGGTGGCGGGTTTTCGAACCAACACCCAAGCGTCTAGACAAGACAATTGGCACCAAGGTTCTGGAAATCAAGTTCTGAACCAGTATAGAGACAACTATAACAGAAACGGGTTCAAAGACAGGAGCCGAGGTCGTGAGCGCGAAGGAGATTGGAGATGAAATGATAGATACCGCAATGACCGAGCTGGAGTCTATGTGCCTCCCAACGCACGAGAAGGGGAGGTTGGGCAAACAAAGTTAGAGAGCACGATGGCTGAGATGTTGAAGAAGGTGAGGTCCACTGATGATCAACTGAAGGAGATTCGAGGTGACTATCAAGTATGGGTCAGAAAGTGGAATCTCATGCTACCACCATCAAGCAGATCGAACACCAACTTGGGAAACTGTCAGCATCAATGAATCCTAGAAAAAAGGGTACACCACCTAGCAACACTGTCCAAAATCCAAAGAACGATGCACATTGTATGGAGGTGATGACTAGGAGTGGTAAAACCACAGTTGACCCTCCTTTTCCAGTTGAAGTTGAGTGGAAGAAAGAGAGCATAATTGAGGAAGATGATACAAGTGCTGAGAGAGAGAATGGTGAGTTGCAAGAGGTCCCGAGAGGTGAGAAGGAACCAGACATGGATCAACGGGAAACCTAAGTGCATAAAGTTATCCCATGACCACCGCCACCATTCCTTCAAAGGATGAAGAAGAAGGCGGAGAATGGTAAGTTCCAAAAATTCTTTTCAATGCTTAAGAAACTATCTGTGAACATACCATTGGTCGAAGAATTAGAGCAGATGCCAAGATATGCAAAGTTTATGAAGAACCTGGTGACTAAGAAGAGATCTGTGAGCTATGAGCCTGTTGACAATGTGCATCACTATAGTTCCATAGCTAAAAGGGTCCTAGCGCATAAAAAGGAAGACCCAGCTGCCTTCACTATACCATGAATGATTTGCAATGTCGAGTTTGCAAGGGCACTCTGTGATCTGGGAGCTAGCATTAATTTGATGCCCTTGGCCATGTTCAAGAAATTAGGACTAGGAGCACCCACACTGACCCACATGCCGCTACTGATGGCCGACAGAACAGTTAATCAGTCGGTGGGCATCCTAATCGATGTTCTTGTAAAGGTAGACAAATTTATATTCCCAACAGACTTCGTGATCTTGGATTGCGAGGTTGATTATGAGGTCCCCATCATTTTGGGGCGACCATTCCTTGCAACTGGGAGAGCTCTAGTAGATGTGGAGGCTGGCCTGCTGAAGTTTATATTAAATCAAGAAGAGGTCACATTCAACATCTGCAGGACAATGAAGCGACCCAAGGAATTTAGTGTGATCTTAGCACTGGAGGATGAGTATGAATCATTTGATGAATTCTGAGTATTCAAGAGATTTGCATCGTGCCCCGACGTTAAATCAGGCGCTTCTTGGGGGAAACCCAAGTGGTAGTTTAATGAAGTAACCAGGCTACCTACGTCATGCCGCGACATTAAATCAAGCACTTCTTGGGAGGCAACCCAAGTTATTGAACTAATGTGTGCTTAAGTGTGCAGGGAAATTTAAAAATATGAGGCTGAAACATCAGCTGCTTCGGCCCTCAGTATGACCTGTGATGAGATCCTACGGGCCGTAAAAGTAGTCGTGGAGAGGTTAAAAAAATGACTCCAAGCTCTGACCTACGATTCATCCTACGGATCGTACATCGGTGGTACGAGTTGTAGGATTTATTCATAGGTCGCCAGGTAAGTTTTCTTCAACAGGGTCACTTACAAATCCAAGGGACGAGCCGTAGGTACTTCCTACGAGTCGTGACGGGTCAAAATGGCAATAATACCCGACTCGGCCTAATTTTTTTTTAAATTTACCCTTACCTATTTAAACCCCACAAACACCCTATACCACGCTAAAACAACACTCAAAAGCATGACTCAAATTCACCTCCCCCACTCCCGTAACTCAAAATCACCGAAAAATCAAGCAAAATCCTTGCTCCACCCAAGTTCTGAAAACCCTATACGGTGATATTCAGTTGATGAAGCAGCAATCAAGTATGTATGTTGTATTAAACATTGCTAATATTCATATACTAAGAGTGATGGTGTCAAAACCCCTGTGAGTCAGTCACTAGGCTCGAAAATTGATTTTGTAAAAAGAGACAATGATCAGGGTGTTGTGTAATGTTCTTTTTCGACTGGAGAGATGCTAAAATTTAATAAACTTAGGTATTGAAAAACAATGAGTTACGGGTAGTAGGTCGAAAAGGGGAGGATTGTGAATGGGTTAAATTGAGTTAATGATGAGCCTATACCTAGGGGGGAATCTGAGTACCTCAAAATGTGAAAAGAGAACCCTTGCAAACTGAGAAAAGAAAATCTAGAAGTGGTATGAGGCACAGTACGGATCGTAGGTTGCTACTACTAGTCGTACTGAGCACTCGTACCACCAAGCTGAAAAAAGTTGCAGAAAAAGTCTTTCCTACGACTTGTGGAATTGACCTACGGGTCATACCATGAGTCGTGGAAAAATCTAGAAGAATACCAGCACAGGGGCTTCATCAGACGACTCAAGTTACGGATCATACCTTTGTGGTATGATTCATACCTGCGAGTTGTATAAAAAGTTGACTGTAATTCTGGGTCTTCTCACGAGTCATACCTTCATGGTACGACCCGTAGTGATGATCCGTGATGAAAATTTTAACATATCCTTTCTAAATCTTCTTTTTGAAAATTGGAATGCTACCTTCTTTCTCTACAGGTACAATGACATACAAATGTCGGGAAGACAAAACAAAAGCCCGAAGGACACTGATTGATGAAACAACTGAGTCGGAGTCTGATAAGGCAGGAGACTCACCTAGTGGTTCAATTGAAGAGTATCAAGTAGAAACTTCAGACACTGATGAAACCAGAACCACTAGGGAAAAAGCAAAGGCCCAAGCTGAAGCAACCACTGCCACATTCGCTCGAGCTCTCCAGTCTGAGGAGGGAGTTAAAGAGGAACAACAGAAGTCAGGAAATGACTCAAATGCTGAAGAAGGGTCAGAGGAGACCCAAAGTGGAGAAGAGAGCGGTAGTGAAAAATCAGAGGAGGAGGCTCCTAATGTTGCACAAGAACAGACCCCACCCAGGGAAAGTTGTACAATTTGATAGAGAGTGCCGAGAGCTAAAGAAATCTATGAGAAAGGAATCTCTCTCACCACCAAGAATAAGTCAAGGAGGAGCATCCAAGAAGAACCGCGGATCCTCACAACCTCACTGAATGAAGTTGAGGAGATGACGCGGATTTTTAGCTTCTATGGTTTTGAGTGGATGGCGAAGACTCCAGCAGAGTACACATAAGACATAGTTCGGGAGTTCTATGCCAACTATTTGGCCACCATGGAGGTAAAAGCAAAGGAAGGGCGGAAGATAAAAGATCAGCCTCGTTTAGAGAGTTTTATGGTCTGAGGTCGAGAGGCTAATATATCTGAGCGAACCATCGCTCGAATATTGTACGGACCATAGTTCACACCTACAAGGATGATGCTAGAGTACGATTACAGGGTGGAGGCAATGAAGCAGATTAGATCCCTGACTGTGCTGGAGCGACAGAGGCAGCTACAATGGCTAGCAGGGGTGATTACTGGAAGAAAAAGAATGAAGCTAAATGGGTTACAGGTGGAAAGCAGGTGACCAAGAACTCACTAAATTTCATAGCAAAAGCCTGCTGGACACTAGTGCGCCATCGGTTAGTACCTACGGTCAACGACAACACATTGAGTGCCGACAGAGCGTCTTTGGTGGCATACCTCATGTCTCGTTACCCCATCAATATCCCGAGGATCATAGCAAAAGAGATATGAGATCGGGCGGTGGGAGTGAGCACTACTATCCCATTTTCGAGTCTTGTGTTCAAATTATGTATGGAGGCAGAAGTTCCATGGGGTGACGAGCAGTTGATTGGAGACCAAAGAATTGTAGACATAGGTCTTATCCGGGATGAGATGAACCCAGTGAGTAAATCCAGGATTCTCACAACAATTCCAATAGCCCAGCCAGCAGGGACGCACAGGTGAATGTCCCCATTACATAAGAGCAGAGCGAGACACCGGCTACAGATGCCAGTCATTCAGAGTCAGTTCCGAGCACCTCAGCTGCACCACTGCCCAGCATGTAGACTCAGACACCAGCAGGGTATACCTTGGTACCACAGGACTTCCTCCAAAAGCTAGCAAAACGATTGACCATGGCGAAGCGAAATATTCAAGCCATGATGGACAATGTAAAACCATGGGTCAAGTCAGAGATAGAGGCAGCAGCTCAGGTTCTGCATGCTCGCATAGATAGTTTTGAGAGTCGATTCAATGAGAGGATGGCGGAGCAGACCGATACCAGCAATCTCCGTGCGGAGTTGGGGGCTCTTCGAAGCCAAGTAGTTGAATTGTCATTACGACAACCAACAATTTTAGCAGCCCCCACTCTTTCGGACCTAGATGCTGAGCCTAATAATGATATTGATTTGCCAGCATATTAGGAGCAGGCCACAGCTGTTGAGAAGGGTAAGAAAAGAGCTACTGAGGATGATAGAGAGGAGAGTCTGAGAAAGAGAAGGAAGAAGGAGAGAAAAGAGCATAAGCGGGCCAGAGCAGAGAGCATGCGGACTCATGACACAAATATGTCTGAGCTTCATGAGAGAGCTAGAGGAACAGGAAGCTCCACCATACCTCAGCCCGAGCTTGCCAGTAGCCGTGACCCTTTAGGAGAGCCAAATTCATCCCCTACAATTACAGAGGCCGTCCAAGTGGCCACAATTACTGAGGGGGGACCACTCCCCCTATTGACACACAATTGAGAGCGCCGGCACCGCTAGCACCACTAATATAGAGGAGGTACCACCTCCACAAGAGGATAGGAGTGCCTAGTGCGCCACAGGTATGTTCTCTTCCCTATGTTCTTATAGTTGATGCTTCAGGGATGAAGCTTACTTTTCAAAAAGGGGAGGGGGTATACTTGTGATTTTTGGGATTTTTGATTCGTCTGAGGGTTTTTCTTACTGTGTTTCTTTTCCTTCAGGCATGCTATCTAGTAGAACCGACATGTGTAGAATTTTTTTTTAGTTTGTGATTTTTGTTTAATTAGAAAGTAGCTTAGGAGTACTCAGCCAATTAAAATGCACTAGTTTTGGTTCTTGAAAAAAAATTGACCCTATTTAAAAAAAATGATGCATTAGCTATGTATTTGTGACAACATGCATGATAGTTGTGGATCTTTTGATCACATTTAGTTTATCAACATGAGTAGTCTTGTTAATCCATGTATAAACCAGACAGGTGAGGTGAAAATAGTTCATGTACCATGTGTGAGTGAGGTATAGTATTCAGTTCGGTATTGTGTTGAAGATCTAGAACTTGCCTGGTTGGTGTTTGCATAGGCTAAGGATGGTTGGTTAGGATATGATCATAGGCCATTTTTTTAGCTCAATTTTATCCTAAATTACCCTACCAAAGTTGCATGAATCCCTTAATCCCAAGTTTGAGCCTTAAATGACCATGTTTCTTTGATTTACCGGTTAACCGTAACCATATTTTTTTACAATGAACCTGTTTTGGCCCTGATTCTTCCTTGGATATTGTGAACCTCAACATAAGCAATGGCTAGAGTAGGAGTGAGTAAATGTTGGGAACAGAAGAAAGAAAAAGAAAAGAGAAAATAAATGGTAAAAAATGAGGTATGGTGAAAAGAGAAAAAAGAAAAGGATGAAAAATGCTGAAAATCTTGAAAAAGAAATCTCATCGGAAAAAGAAAATGCTAAAAAAAGTTGAAAATTCACCAAACCCATGCAAATGTGTATAAAAAAGGAGTGAAAAGGGAAGAAAAGGGAATGAAAGAGTAAAAGGGAGAAATAGGTGAATAGTGTAGCCAATGTATGAAGTGCCAAGGAAGGGATAGTCACTTATAAAATCCCCCATCTTTATCATATCCAGCCCTAAGCCTACATTACAAGCTATATCAAGTCCTATAGTGACCCTAACTTGACCATCTGATAAACCAAAGCAGAGAAAATAAGGCAAGCTAATGGTATCTGACACATAATACTTGTAACTTCTTTGTGAGAGTGAGCGCCTTATTTGTTTAGTCCCATGCAATGTTTGACATCTCATATTTGAGTGGGGACTTCATTTGTGTGAGGGTACATGGATTATGTTTGCTTACCAATAGTCTGTGGGGACAACATTGGTGATGACTTGATTGTCTGTTGATAGATGGATGACATGTTTTGATCCCTGTTTATGATGTTTTGAGGTTGCTTGTAATGCATTAGCTGATGTTGCTCTATGAGAAAGGGTCAATAGAGTTTGTATAGAAAGTTCAAGTTTTGTTTGAGCATTGGCTGTAGTATCTTAAGTCTATTTTCTAGTTGAGTGTAGTGTTTAGTTTTTCTTTTCTTTGCCTAAGGACATGCAAAAGTCTTAAGTTGAGGGTGTTGATGTGTTGTGGATTTACAACACTTTTGACGCTCAAAACTAAGAAAATACCATGAACTTAGGTGTGTTTATGTGGATATGAGGCACTTTTGCTTTGGTTGCAGGATAAATTGGTGTTGGAGCTAAAAAAAAAGCAAAAAGAAAGCCTGAAGTATGCAAAATAGGCTCAAAGTACAGTCTACAGTACGAGCCGTAGGAAGGTCCTAAGAGTCGTACTGATGGCCGTGAAAACTTGCAGAAGGTTAAGGTTGAAGAGATGAATGTATGAGTCTCAGTACGAGTCGTACCAAGCTTGTACGAGTCGTGGTGATGAAGTCATGAAAAGAATCAGAAAATTTGCATAAGAAGCTTACTCCTGCTATAGAAAGAAAGTATGAACCGTGAGAAGAAGGTACGAGTCGTACCATGGCAGTCGTGATAAACTTCAGAAGAATTTCAAAGTTTCAGAGTCAAGCCACGGGAGATCAGTACAGATCGTAGGATGGAGGTACGAGTCGTATCAGGATCCAACACTTAGCCAAAATTCAGCCAGTCATGCAAGGTACGGAAGGATGGTACAGGCTGTAGGATGCTGCTATGGGTCGTAGGTTGACTCGTGACGAAGGCGGAACCAGATATGGAAATTCACCTTGTTAGCCTAGGAAAAGGATTCTTGTGTTTGTATAAATAACTTTTAGATTTTATTTTTTTAGGAGCGATCAGAGAAGAAATTTTTCTTAGGAGAGAAAGAGAGAATTGAGTTGATTTGACTTGTGATCAATCTTTTCTTGAATTCTTCTTGTTCCTGCTATTTTTGCTTGAAGATTTTGCTAAGTAATTAAAGGAAGTTTTTTTCTCATTCGTTCTTGTAAGTATTGATTTACGTTCTTAACACCAGATTTTTAATACTTGTTTTTATTATTGATTTTCTTTAGAACCCCCAATTTTGGAGTAACTACCTCACAAGTTCACTTACCGGATGTAATCTAGTTCTCCCATATTCCCTGTGGGTTCTACCCCAACCTCTAGTTGTGTTCTTTATTGACAACATGCGCTTCATACTTCAGTAAGAGGTTTGGTTTGAGCATTATCGCCATCACACGAAATAAAACATATATAGGCCCCACACAGCCAAAAACAAACTAACCACAAGGAAACTATAAATCTGCAAGCCTCTAGGAGTGGAATAATAGTCGAGACAGGGCCCCTACCTACCCATATACTATACAATCAAAAGAGAAAACCTTCTAACTAATCAGCTCCGGAGGAGGGGAGCTAACTGTACTGCTGACTCGGGCTAAAATCTAAGAAGGTCCTGATCTGTGTCTATCCGCACTTGCAGGCAAGTAATGCAGCGCCCCAAGGATGGGCGTCAGTACAATATATACCGAATATATAAGGCACTAATGGAAAATAGTTGAATAAACTCGAAATGAAATTGAAAGTAACTGAGTAGAAAGGATAGGGACATAACCTGAATAACTTTAACTTCCTATTGTCTAGTCTATCGGTAAATAGTGCAAACAAGAACATTACCTGGTTCCCATAAGCCAGAAGGTACAAATAGCAAAGAATAACCTACTCGGGGATCCCATAAGCCCTGGCGAGCACACTTCAATCTATAGCCAACCTACCGATCCCCTAGGTCTGCAACTGAGCCCACTCGGCCCCTGAACTATAATTGTGTCTAAGTCCTGTGGACTCCTGATAACTGCACCCTGGGCACCAGGCTCGACGGGGGTGTGATGCCAATACGTAGAACTGGTAGTCCAGCCATGGAATGGACTGTATAAGGCCCTTGGGCCTCATCATCATCCCTCGGGATGGAATATCGCTCCTTGGAGCAACGTCATATAGCCCTTGGTGGGCAACTACACAGATAATAACCCTGGGGTTGGTCATAGAAGGCTATACAAGGCAAAGTCAATCCCAAACTAAACATAGAGTACTGGTCTCAGCTAACAGCAACAGCTAATCACAATAACAATACTTCAGGCTCCTTTACTAGGATTCAAACTGTATTACAATGCTATTTAAACTAACTTGCCGATGGAATTTGCCTTACATACCTCGATTTTCGCTTCTCGAGTAACCGACGAGTTTCAACTTATATTCGTCGGCTCTTTTCAACTATAACCGTAATACTGGGAGAAAGAGACTAATTTCAATACCAAATTTGACTTAAAATGATAACTTTTGATACTAATAACAATAATACTTCAACTTCACAAAATATGCCAAAAACCTTTAATTTTCCAAGAGTTCATAAGGGAGAAATGCTTACCTAACATTTGTGATCCTTTAGGAATCAGTTTGAAGCAATTCTAACAATTTTTGCTCGGCGGAGTTCTTATTTGCCGGGCGTATTTCAAGAAAATAACTCTGTAGTAATGCTCCCTGCAGGCTTAGAACTCAATACCTAAAGTTAATTTGAGATTGGATGGTGTTTGATAGCGTAATCTAACGAAAAACGATTGATTTCTTTGTTTATTACTCTCTCTGGCCGAAACTAATTTGAGGAAAATGATTTGAAATTAAAAGGAGGGCCTTTATATACATTGAGGGGTCTTGGGGGCGCCTCACACCGGCCATCGTGGAAACCCCAGTGCCGCTCCGCGCCTCTCAAGGCACCAGCAGGCCTGGCGCGCCGTGCTGGCCAGTGCACTACTGGTTGGCGCATCGCGCTAGCCCTGCGCACACTAGTTTCGTCTAACCCCACTTTCGAAGCTTTTCTACTTGCATCGTACTCTCTTTATTCATCATGAATCCACGTGTGCTTACTAATTGTTAACTTTTATGGGGTGTAACATACTCCCCCCTTAGGAACATTCATCCGCGAATCTTATTCTTAAACTTAAAGGAGATAACTCTCTTAACCAAAGAAAAATTTTGGTAGAGTCTTCTCTGTAATATGGACTCTTCGGAAACCTGAAACACAGAAAAGAGCATAGGTACCTGGAAGGACGCTACAACAACTGTTACACAATAATAAGTGATAGATAAGTAACAGGACTGATAGCATAAGTAGTAAAATAACAACTGAACAACAAACTCACCTTAACTGCATAATCTGGATCAATCCTGGAACAGGTGAGGATATTTAGATTTCATATCATCCTCAGCTTCTCAGGTCATCTCTTCTTTATTCCTGTTCCTCCATAATACTTTAACATAGGCGACATCTTTCGTTCTCAACTACGAACCTGTCGATCTAATATGGCCACTAGAATTTCTTCATAGGCTAACTCCTCAGTAACCTGAACGTCCTCGATTTGCATGACTTGGGACGGGTCCCCTACACACTTTCGCAGCACCGACACATGGAAGACCGGGTGAATAGATTCTAACTTTGGAGGTAAGTCTAACTCATAAGCCACTTGGCCTATTCTCCAGAGGATCCGATATAGGCCAATAAATCTGGAGCTAAGTTTTCCCTTCTTACCAAACCTCATCACGCCCTTCATGGGCAAAACTTTCAGAAATACCCAGTCATCAACATTGAATTTCTGATCTCTACGTCGCACATCGGAGTAGGACTTATGGCGACTCTGAGCTGTTAACGAGCGTTCTCTGATGAGTTTGACCTTCTTTCTGACTAGTGAATCATATAAGGTCCTATAACTCTGACTCCCCTACTTCGAACCACCCCATAAGGGATCTGCATTTCTGCCCATATAAGGCTTCATAAGGTGCCATCTAAATTGCCGAATGATAACTGTTATTGTAAGCAAATTCAATAAGGGGTACATGCTCATCCCAACTGCCCCAAAAGTCTAACACACACGCCCGCAACACATCCTCAAGCATCTAAATTGTATGTTCTGCCTGCCCATCTATTTGAGGATGGAATGCTGTACTCAAATTAACCTGTGTTCCCAAGCCTTTCTGAAATGACTGCCAGAATCTAGCTGTGAATTGTGCCCCCTGTTAGAAATGATAGAAGTTAGGACACCATGTAATCAAACTATTTCTCTGATATACAATTCAGCATAGTCCTCGGCTGAGAAGGTGGTCCTGACTGGTAGAAAATGAGCTGATTTTGTTAATCTGTCAACAATCACCCAGATAGAATCAAATCTATGCCTGGTAAGGGGTAACCCTGTCACCAAATCCATGTTGATTTCTTACCATTTCCATATAGGTACCATTATCTCGCTGATAGTTAGGGTATTGTGCTACAAATTCTGCTACACCCTTTTTCATCCTCGGCCACCAGTAAATCTCTTTTATGTCATGATACATCATTTTTGACCTGGGTGAATAGAATAACGGGAATAATGTACCTCTGCCATGATCTGCTGGTAAAGTCCTGCCACATCTGGAACGCAGAGGGGACCCCTACATCTCAAGACCTCATCTTCGGTTACCTCAAAAGCTGATACTTCCCCTCGCTGAAATTTATCTTTGAGTTGTACCAGGTTAGGATCTTCATACTTCTTCTCTTTTACCTCTACAACCAGGGATGATACTGTGGCATTCTGAATCACTCCCCCACTGTCTCCCGAGTCTACTATTCAGATGGTTAAACTCGGGCTAGTCCCATTGCTTGGGCCTCCAATATGCCAAAATTCCCATAGATCTACGACTAAGGGCATCTGCTACAATATTGGCCCTCCCTGGATAATACAAAATGTTCACGTCGTAGTCCTTCAATAATTCTAACCAGCGACACTGTTGCAGATTCAACTCTTTCTGTGTAAAGATGTACTAGAGGCTCTTATGATCAGTAAAAATGTCTACGTTCACCCCATATAGGTAATGTCTCTAGATTTTTAAGGCGTGAACTACTGTCGTTAACTCCAGGTCATGAGTATAGTTTTTTGCATGCTTCCTCAACACCCTTGAAGCTTAAGCAATTACCTTACCATGTTGCATCAGAACACACCCTAACCTAACGCCCGAAGCATCACAGTACACTGCATAACCCTCTGAACCTTCTGGAAAAGCTAACACTGGCGCTGATGTCAATCGATTTTTCAACTCCTGGAAACTCTAGTCACACACTTCAGTCTAGTGAAATTTAGCTGCTTTCTAAGTTAACTTGGTCAAAGGCGCTGATAAAGTAGAAAACCCCTCTACAAATCATCTATAATACCCAGCTAACCCCAGAGAACTGCGTACCTCAGTTGGAGTTGTAGGTCTAGGCCATATCTTTACTGCCTCAATCTTCTGTGAATCTACCTGAATACCAGCATCCGACACAATATGACCCAAAAAGGATACCAAATTCAGCCAGAACTCACATTTAGAAAATTTCGCATATAACTAGAGATCCCTGAGAATCTGGAGCACTGTTCGCAAATGGTCTCGATGTTCTGCTTCTGAGCGGAAATACACCAGAATGTCATCAATGAATACTATATCACAAACAAATCCTGATACGACCTAAAGATGTTGTTCATCAGATCCATGAACACTGTAGGAGCATTCGTCAACTCGAAGGACATGACTAGGAATTCAAAGCCATACCTAGTCCTGAAAGCTATTTTTGGGATATCTCTCTCCCGAACCCGCACCTGGTGATACCCAGACCTTAAGTTGATCTTAGAGAATTACTTCGCCCCTTGTAGCTGATCAAACAAGTCATCTATCCTGGGAAGCGAGTATTTATTCTTGACAGTGACTTTATTTAGTTATCGGTAATCTATACACATGTGGAGGGAGCCATCTTTCTTTCTTACAAACAAAACCGGTGCACCCCATAGTGAAGCACTCGCCCTGATAAAGCCCTTATCTAACAGATCTTTCAGCTGTTCTTTCAACTCTTTGAGCTCAATAGAAGCCATTCGTCCGGAGGGATGGATATAGGCTGAGTACTTGGTAATAGGTCGATAGCAAAATCGATTTTCCATTCTGGGGGAATACCAGAAAGTTCATCTTGGAACACATATGGAAATTCATTGACTACTGGAATGGACTGAAGAGTCGGAGACTCTTATTGGATATCCTGAACCCTAACAATATGATAAATTCAACCCTTTGCTATCAATTTTCTCGCCCGAAAATAGGATATAAACCAACCTTTTGGTGTGGCTGCATTGCCTTTCCACTCTCGCACTACCTCCCCTAGAAAGTGAAACCGGACAGTCATGGTACAACATTCTACATTGGCGTAACATGGTGCTAGCCAATCCATACCCATAATTGCATCAAAATCAATCATTTCTAGTTCCACTAAATCTCCGAAGTTTGGCGACCAACAACCTCTACTGTGCAACCCCGATAGATCCTTTTTAGCTATAATAGAATCACCGACGGGCGTGGACACTGAAAAAAGTTGCTGAAGCAATTCTGGCATTATACCGAACTTCCAAGCCACTAATGGTGTAACATAAGACAAAGTGAAACTTGGGTCTATCAAAACATACATGGAATGAGAACAAATGTCCAGCATACCTGTCACAACATCCGGCAATGACTATGACTCTTGTCGCCCTGGTAAAGCATAAGTGTGATCCGGAGCGGTGCCTGAACTTGATGCCCCTGACCTACCCGGCCTTTGTCGGCTGGAGCTGAGGGCCTAAGCCATGATGGAGATGCTGGGGCACGTGACCCTGCTGAAGATCTGTCCTGGCGGTCCCGATCACCCTAACCCCTGGCTGGACAGTCCCTCGTCATGTGACCCTCTTGTCCACAGGTGTAACATGCAGTAGAACCATACCTGCATGCCCCAAGATGACGTCGACTGCAAATAGGCAAGGTGGCACAGTGAGTTGACTCTGCTCTAACCCTCTCTGTTGCTATGAACCCGATGGTCGTAAGCTCTCGCCTGGTCCTGATTGTCCCTGACGGCCTGGTCTACCACCCTACTGCTGCTGTGGAAGTGGGGTTTTGGGTGGTCTGCCTGATAGTCATGGCCTAGGTCTACCCTAAAACTCTGCCTGAGTGTCACTAAGTCTATCCCTATGGCGCTACTCCTGATTTTCCCTCTCTATCTCCCGCTGCCATTGCTTGATCCCCTCAATACTCTGAGAAAATGCCTGAATACGGGCGATATCCATATCCTCTCGCAAGGTAGCTGTAACACAAGTCTCCACATACTCTGGAAGTAGCCCCATAATAAACCGGTGCACCTTGGCTGGCATAATGTCTACAAAAGCTGGTGCATATCGAGCCAAGGAGTCAAATCTCATAGCATACTCCCGAACACTCATCGAACCCTGCTCCAGATGCAGAACTAGTCTACCCGGGCCTGTCAGATTTTTCGCGGTAAATGGTGGTCCAAGAAGGCCTCTAAAAAGCTGGACCAAGTCAGAGGGGTAACATTTCTACCTTGAGACCTCTCCCAACTCTCGTACCATAACACCGCTATGTCCCACAACAGAAACACCGCTAACTCAATTGACTCTGTAAGCGTGGCATGCATTACCCTGAAGATCTACTGCAACTGGTCCACAAATTCCTGAGGGTCCTCATCTCGGTCCGTCCCTGTGAACTACGAGGGACTTAGCGCAAGAAACTCTTGGGCCCTCAAACTACCAGGTCCTCCTGAAGATTTAGCAACCATGGGTGCCACTGGCTGACGTTGCGCAGCCATCATCTGAGCTAACATGAAGACAGCGCTCCTAACCTCCTGGTCTGATGGTATCGATATAGGAGCTGCTGGAGGTGGTGCCGACACCTCTGCCGCTCTAGACGGCTCCTGGAGTGGCGGGGAATGCTGGGGAGACCACGATGAAGTCTACCTATCTCCCTCAGATCAGGCTGGCTCTGACTGAGGCACCCTGCTAGTTCCTTCTCCTAACGTTGTATCTAGCTTCTGGTCGGTCGTAGTCTGTCGCATGTCCGACATTTCTCTATAGACAAACAGAATATAGTAAGCTTAGGGACTCAACCCTATACAACACAACTCTATAGCACGACTGGAAGAGAAAGAAGAGTAACCACCCTATCATGCCTCGCGGCCTCCTGTCTATAGAATGTGGTGCACAACACATCCATAGACAATATTTTACTTAACACGACTTGCAGACTCCCTGGGATACGACTTTATTTGATACCAAGTTTGTCACGTCCCACCTTAGGAGGCATGACTAGCACCTAGTGCCACACTGAAATCTGACTGACCTGGCTAGGCTTATGCACGTCTGGTGCATGCCTGCAACTCAATTCAAGAAAACGACGAGCTATATCTCGGCTGTAAATATAGTCTCCCATTGACAAGGCCATATAGCCACCTATAAACAAAAATAGCTAACCAACAACATGCAACAAAAGGAAAACTTATGCGGGTCGACAAGACCACCATGTTGTCTAGTTATAATTGAAATGAAAATCAGGCAACTATAGCTACACTATAGCCTACAAGGACACTATCTAATAGCTAAACAAGGCCCCACACGGCCATCACACAAAATAAAACATATATAGGTACCACACGGCCAACAACAAACTAACCACAGGGAAACTGTAAATCTTCAAGCCTCTAGGAGTGGAATAATGGTCGAGACAGGGCCCCGACCTACCCATATACTGTACAATCAAAAGAGCAAACTTTCTAACTAATCAACTCCGGAGGAGGGGAGCTAATTGTACTGCTGACTCCGGCTGAAAGCTATCCGTGTCTATCCGCACCTACAGGCAAGTAATGCAGCACCCCAAGGATGGGCGTCAGTACAATATGTACCAAATATGTAAGGTAGTAATGGAAAATAGCTAAATAAACTCGAAATGAAACTGAAAGTAACTGAGTAGAAGGGATAAGGACATAACCTGAATAACTTAACTTCCTATTGTCTAGTCTATCAGTAAATAGTGCAAACAAGAACCTTACCTAGCTCCCATAAGCTGGAAGGTACAAACAGCACAGAATAACCTACTCAGGGCCCCCATAAGCCCTGGCGAGCATACTTCAATCTATATACCTCTAACAAGGTCAAACTGAGTCAACTAGTAACTATAGCCAACCTACCGATCCCTGGGTCTGCAACTGAGCCCACTCGGACCCTTAACTGTAGTTGTGTCTGAGTCCTGTGGACTCCTGATAACTGCACCCAGGTCACCAGGCTCGACGGGGGTGTGATGTCGATACGGCATAGAACTGGTAGTCCAGCCATGGAATGGACTGTATAAGGCCCTTGGGCCTCATCATCGTCCCTCGTGATGGCATATCTCTCCTTGGAGCGACGTCATAAGCCCCTGGCAGGCAACGACATATCTAATAACCCTGGGGTTGGTCTTGGAAGGCTATACAGGGCAAAGTCAATCCCAAACTAAAAATAAAGTACTGGTCTCAGCTAACAACAACAGCTAATCACAATAATAATACTTCTGGCTCCTTTACTGGGATTCAAACTGTACGACAATTCTATTGAAGCTAACTTTCCAAGGAAATTCGCCTTACATACCTTGATTGTCGCTTCTCGAGTAACCGAAGAGTTTCAACTTGTATTCGTCAGCTCTTTTCAACTATAACCGTAATACTGGGAGAAAAAAACTAATTTCAATACCAAATTCGGCTTAAAATGATAACTTGTGATACTAATAACAATAATACTTCAACTTCGCAAAATACGGATGAAAACCTATAATTTTCCAAGAGTTTAGAATGGAGAAATGCTTACCTAACATCTGTGATTGTTTAGGAATCAGTTTGGAGCAATTCTGACAACTTTTGCTCGGTAGGGTTCCAATTTATCGGGCGTATTTCAAGAAAATAACTCTGTAGTAATGCTCCCTGCAGGCTTAGAACTCGATACCTAAAGTTAATTTGAGATTAGACGGTGTTTGATAGCATAATCGGACGAAAAATGATTGATTTCTTCGTTTATTACTCTCTTTGGCCGAAACTAATTTGAGGAAAATGATTTGAAATGAAAAGGAGGGCCTTCATATGCATTGAGAGTGGTGTCCTGGGGGTACCTCG
>JACEIK010001567.1:228463-255767 GCA_018107945.1 Datura stramonium | reverse complement strand
GTGCATAATAGAAAAATACGCTCCTATTTATAGGAAAAAAACTTCTTGATCACCAAATAACCAAAATAATATGGTTCAATTCTAATTATATTGATTCCTTTCTAATTAGTTACAGTAACTAATTTTGCCCTCCAAGTAATACCAAATGGACATACGTATATTTGATATATTTTACAACATTTATGAAATTGTTTTGCTGCTGGTCTGTTCAGTTTTGCTGGTCTGCTTTGCTCTTGCGGTCCTTTTTTTTTGTTTTTGCTAGTTTATTTTTCTAAACAGTGATTATATATTGCTACAGTGATTAAAAAATAATGCTGATTATTTTTTTAAAATCTCAAGAGTGATAAAAATGGCTGACCCAACTCGAAAATATGGGAGAAAACTTAGTGAGATCAATAGAACCACAGTTGTTCGTCTATTTTGTGACTAATCTTGATGATGATGAAATGGAAGGTGAAATAATTTTTAGCAAAATAAATTATTTTGTTTTCGTCTAAAAAGTAGAGTTCTAGCAAATTATTTTTACTAATTCAAAAAATAAAATCTAAAAAAGATTATATTTAAAAGATGGCATGTGAATTAAAAATCTACATGGCAGGAGAGCATATTTGACTCTCTTAAGATGAAATGGTGCGGAGTAAGATTACCAAATAGCTAAATTCAGAAGGGTATGAGATGGTGCAGGGTTAAGACTACCAAATAGCTAAATTCAGAAGGGTAATTAAAACAACCGATAATTTAAGGGGAATTTTAAAAAAATGCGCCAAGTTCAGGAAATTTTTGGGTTAAATTTTTTTTATAAAAATATTAAAATATTGAAGATGACTGTAATATCGTAAACTATATTAAAAAAAATGATGGGAGGGCTATAAAATTATTCCAAAATAAAATTCTAACAGAATGGTGATGAAACCTATGCCATTATGCCTAACAAATCTCTCATCCTTGTAGATTCCGCCTTCCACCCAGCCCTAGTCCCAACGTACATACCTCACTCTCCTTTGTCCTCTGATGTAACCACTTCTAGAATACCAACAAAAACTCACATTACATAAAAGCATGACTTCTCTCCCTTTGACAGTCCACAGACGAAACTCATTTTGATATACTTTGTCATAACTAATTAAGTGCTTGGTAGTGAAGCAAACATGTCTCTCTCAATTTTTGCAGCTCCAATTGCTGGATCAACCTATCTTGGTTTAAAATCCAACAACTCCAAGCTCTTTCCTGCTAAGGATACAATCACTTGGAGTGGAAAAACTATCTCCAATGGCTCTAAAACTTACTGTATGAAGGTAAAAGCAGAATTCTCATTAATTCTTTTCTTTGCTCTTCATAGAAATTATAGTTTTGGTTCTTCAACTTTCGTCTTTGTTTTTGGGGTTGGATTAATTGTGTGTGTGGGACTGTGGGTGGGGTGGAGGGATTTGGACTTCCTTTTAGTTTTTGAATCTAAGCTGCATGCATTAATGGTGTAAAAAAATTATACCATCAGTGCAATTTGATATGTTATAGCAAGTTACATGTGAGGACCAATTCAACATTTAAACTTTAATGAGTTATAATCATTTTTAATATTGATTTCATTGCATTTTTAAAGTTATAAATTCAGATCTATTCTTATTTATTATAATTTTAATAAATTAAAAATATTAGATTTAAATAAATTGGATGTTATAAGTTGCTTGGTTACCAAAATGCTTATTATAACCCGGCCAAGCTTTCAAATTTTGTTTATTTTGAAAAATATTTTGCTTACAGCAGCAATTGGAATTTTGGGTAATCAACTGAAAGCACTTTTGCAATATTATAGAATTAACTTGCATTTGGCCAAGATTCCAAAAGCACGCTTTTAAGGGGGGAAATTTAGTACTTCTTCAACTACTAAAAACCATTTTTAATTATTACTCAAAAATATATTTTTTCTATAAATATTTAATCAAATACCTCTAACTTTTTAAAATAAGGAAAAAATTATAAGTAGAGTTTACCTGCTATTATTTTAAGCTACTTAGTGTACCATTAAATCAATTCATTTATCATTCTCGAGCTACAACATTCTTTTTGTTCACTTTTCTGATATCACTGTTTAATTAAACCCCACAAAGTTCCTTTTTAGTTTACTCGGCGATTAAACAGCATGATATAGACAATACTTAAAAAGATTGTTTTTTTTTTTAAATAATAAATACTGACTTTGATTGATGGAGGACTTAAAATGCTCTTGATTTTGGAAATGGTTAAGTGACTTGATGGAGATCAATTAATATCACTGTAATCGGCACTATGTAAGTACTAAATTACAGTTTAATTAGAATTTTTTCTTTCTTGTTTTTTAACTGTTTACTTATTTTTCGGGTGCTGCGAATATGAACAGACATGGAATCCGATCGACAATAAGAAGTTTGAGACACTGTCATATCTGCCAAATTTATCAGCAGAGTCGATTGCGAAAGAGGTTGATTACATGATCAAAAAGGGCTGGATTCCTTGCCTTGAATTTGACCAGGTAGAAAAAATTGAAAAACCCTTCTCGTCCTTCAGTTTGGAAAAGAAGTTGAGCATATTAATTAAGAGAATTATATTTATTAGCTGTACTTAGTTTAACATAACTAAATACTTTTAAAGTATGATCATTTTCATGAGCATATATAAGAATTAAACTCATTCTAAAATTAAGGTCATACTTTATTTTAATGACTCACTAATGTTTTCTGTGTATGCGGTAGGTGGGATATGTACATAGGGAAAATAGCAGCATGCCAGGCTACTATGATGGGAGATACTGGACACTCTGGAAGTTGCCCATGTTCGGCTGCAATGACTCTTCCCAGGTTCTCAATGAAATCCAAGAATGCAAGAAAGCTTACCCAAATGCTTTTATACGCTGCTTGGCATTTGACAATGTTAAACAGGCGCAGTGCATGGCCTTCCTCATTCAGAAACCTGCTGCATAAAAGTTGCTAGCCCTCCACCTTGATGGTCTTTCTGCTTGTTCCGAGGGTGATGCGCACTAGATTTATAACTCGGGACCTAGAGGTTTATGCTTGAAATCGTATTTCTTAATTTTGAAAAATAATGGAATGGCTAAATGCTATTTAAAACAAGGTGGTATATGGCAATAGCTGTTGAAGGTACCTTACCATTTTCGAGGAAATTTCAAGAACAAGGTAGTGTTGAAAGAAATGTCTAAAATTTCCATAATGGCGTTTGATTTCGTGTTAAATTTGTTGAAAGGGGAATATGTTACTTCAGAAAGGGTACTTGGAATACTGAAAAATAAATTGCAAGAAATAATATGCAAAAAGTGGAAGATGCTGTAGGAGATTCTAGCCATATCAAAAAAGTTAAAATATTAGAGCTAGTCAAATTCCTCGTCAATCACGCTCTTTTCTGGACTCTATAGCAAAACAAAAGAATTAACGTTAGCCTTTTGCAGAAAAATGATGTGTATCTAACTCAAACCCAAAAAACTACAATTACATCATACTGCTCAATAAGGTCTCTTAACGAAGGGGTGGGAGTTGAATAGTAAAGATTTCTCCACCCAGACGGACAAACCCCCTAAAAAACGACAACAATATTAAACAATAGTAGGATATACCAAGTTTCCCTGGCCAAAAAAAAAAGAAAAAGGAACCAGCCTACCACTCCTTCAAATCTGCTGATATTGCAGGTAAGAGAAATAAAGGCATGGCTGGATAAGACAAGTTTTATTCATTAGCATTGAGGAACAAAAAAAGCCCAAAACAAAATGAGGAACGTCGTTATTTTACAAAATGAGAAGGTGGTGAACGGCAATACAAGTTTATGGAAAACTGTTTAGTGCTTGTTTAATAAGAAATCTTGACTGGCTAGAAAGCACTTAATTTACTTGCAATTACGTCCAAGAATGTTTGCTCATTTTACACTTATTTTTGGACGATAGTAAGGCAGGCCGGAGAAGAAATCAAGGTTTGGATTCCAGTGACCCTATCTTAAGAAATACTGTAAATAATTACGTAATTAAGTGTCCTATTCACTTTTTTGAAGCAAAGTGTCCTATTTTACTAAGCTTTCTATCCTGAGAAAAGTTGAAGTAGCTCCTTTGTTGGCTTCCATAGATGATGTAATTTCTCTTACTTTAAAAATCAACACCTAGCAATAACAGTTTCTTAAAAGAAAGGACAAATCAATCATATGAACAACAATATTAGCTGAAAGAGGATAATGTTCAAAACAAAACAAGAAGTAATCTCAACTTAGTTCAAAACTATCCATCTATACAACTAGGTCATGTTGATCACTTCTTGAAGTCACCAAATAGAGCTTAAACTGTCACAACAAAAAGAGACCTCAATTCTAACAATCACTCACTCCCAAGTCCAACAAATTAGTGGCGCAGAAAATTCAAACGGCAGCACCACCAACCCCCTCCCCCCCAAAAGGTTTTGGAGAAAAAAACACACAAAGGAACCCTTTTTCCCTAAAACGCTTCCGTTCTCTTTCCTTCTTTCCCTCTCAAGACTAAAAGCATTAATCCTACAATTTACATCACCATATGAAAATCAGCCTACTGCTCTGCGAAAACCTTGTTTTCCATTATAACTAATTCCACACTGGAAGTGAACAATCAGATATCATGCACACTACCCCACCTGAGTTAAAAAGCTTATGCCCAAGAACTGTGTATGTTTCTATAACATCAAGAAACAAATTGACAGAGTTCACACCATTGGAACCAAGGGGCTGAATAGCAATAAAAGGTACTAGGAAAGGGATCAATACAAAACATGAGAGCACGCACCAAGCGCATAGCAAGCAACAGTATAGACAAATCCAAATGTAAGCTGATTTATGAAGAAATGCTTTTCATTCAGGGGAGATCTGAGAACACATGATACAAGATGTGATTCTCCAGATGCCCATTCGCATCAGTAACTTCAATGAGATAACATATGGTTTTTAAGGATGACTGCTTTAAAAGGAGGGAGGGAACACTTGATTAACCAGCTAACCATTTGGCAGGACCCTGAAGTAACGGCACATATGTTACTGCTGCAAACTGTGAAACTATTCTCCATCACTGAAGTCCTATTATCATGATGTTCTAAGAAAAATAGCACATTACTACCTAAACAGACAATTGAAAGGATCTTACATTGTCTCCATTACTTGGACAAAGGGACAGACTCATAAGAAGCACGGCGGAATGCACCATCTGCAGATAGACAGAGAATCGCATTAAAAATCATTATTTGAGTTTTAAGTAGCACAAAGAAAGAAGAACCTTAACATGAAATGCAGAAACATTGTCGAATAATTGTTCCAACAAATAACCCTACATGTAGAAAATGCTCATTCTAAATTCTGGAGACATGCAATTTTGAACCAACAAACTTTCAATATCAGACCACATGTTAGCAACACTCATCACAATCTGCCCAGCCATAGAACCTTCCCCATGAAAGCAAAGTCATTTACCTATAAGCTTCATCATTCCATCCTTGATTATATCACAATACCTTTTAACACACACACCAAAAAAAAAAAAAAAAAGAAACACAAATGAGCTGGGTAAATAAATGTCCTTTGGAAATACTCCCTCCATCTCATTTTACGTGATATTGTTTTACTGGGCACGGAATTTAAGAAAGAGACTTGAAATTTGTGGTCTAAAACAAATCATATATATTTTTGTGGCTATAAATCATCTCATTAAGAGTAAAATGGGAAGCTTAAAGTTGAACTATTCTCTAAATATAGATATGTATTCATTCTTTCTGGGACAAACTAAAAAGGAAAGTGCATCACATAAATTGGGAGAAGGGGAGCACCATTTTGTTACCACTCTATACAAGGGAATTTCTCTCATGTTATTGGAATGTTTATCTGATGAAAGATTATGTTCTTTTTTCCTCAGTAATATCACATTTAAGCAGGCTCTCAAAAAAATGAGTAATTCCAAATTTTGATTGGTTTAGAACAGTACAAAGACAGCTTACAAGAGCCAGTAGAAGTATTTAGAAAGAAGGATTGCCAGCAATAATCCAACATCCAGCTGCAGGGTCAAAAGGAATAGGGATGAGACCAATATGTCAAAGTATCACCTTATTTTCCAAAATACAAACCGTTCTTCTCAGAGAGATTCAAGACAGAGGTGATCCCCTACCACCTTTACTATTCATCTTAGCAATGGAAGGACTGAACAACATGCTCAAGACTGCTCACAGGAATAGATGGATTAATGAGTTCAATGTGGCACAAAGTCAGGCAGACAGGTTGGATATTACCCACTTACAATATGCAGATGACACTTTCATCTTCTGTAATGATGAAGAAAGTCAACTGAGATATCTAAGGGTTATTCTTACCCATTTTGAAGCCATCTCAGGGTTACACATACATTGGAGGAAGAGTCGAATTTATCCAGTAAATAACGTGAACAGATTGCAGCAGAAAGCAGACATTCTTGGAGAGGGAATCGGAAGTAAACCAACTAATTACCTTGGAATACCATTAGGAGCAAGGAGCAAATCCAAAAAAACTTAGATTGGAATTTTAGAAAGGTGTGAGAAAAAATTGACAAGGTGGAAATTACAGTATATATCCTTGGGCGGAAGGGTGACCCTAATCAACTCTGTCCTTGATGCTCTTCCTACCTAAAAGATGTCTCTTTTTCCTTTATCTGTATGTGTGGAAAAGAAACTGGATGCGTTAGAAGGAATTTTCTACAGGGAAATTAAAAGAGGAGAGGTTTCCATCTGATCAGCTGAAAAAAGGTGATTTTCAGCAAATGAGATGGGGTCAGGATATTAGGAACCTGAAGAAACAAAAAAATTGTTTGTTAATGAAGTGGCTATGGAGGTTCACTAGAGAAGAACAAGCACTATGGGGCAGTGTGATATGGCAAGGAAGGGTACTGGATGGCTAAAGGGGTGACCACTCCATATGGTGTCGGTGTATGGAGATCTATCAGAAATTTGTGGTGAAGAACTGAGATATTATGTGAAGGATGGAAGGAAAATTTTGTTCTGGGAGGATTTTTGGCTGGAGAATGGTAAGCTGAAGCAGTTATTCCCTGATTTGTTTGGCATAAATTTACAAAAGAGTGCAATTTTACCGGAGGTTTGGTCCACACAAGGCTGGACTCCAACATTCAGGAGAAGATTGCAAGACTGAGAGATGCCAAGGATATTATTCAAAACTCTGGAGCAGAGAAATGGCCTACAGGAGGGTGCAGACACCTTAAGATGGCAAAGCATAGCAGTAGCATTTACACTGTCAAGCAGACTGCCAACTCACATTATGGCCCTGGAAAAACATTTGGAAAGTCAAGATTCCACATAAGGTGGCATGTTTTAGATGGCTGGTGGTTATGGAACCTGTTTTGACACAGGATAATCTTAGGAGGGGAATGCAACTATGTTCAAGATTCTACTTGTGTGGACAGGATGCAGAGATAATCAGCCATCCGTTTATACATTGCAGAGTTACTATACAACTATGGAACTTGTTCACCAGTCTAATAGGCATCATATGTTTGCGCCAGGTAGACCTGATCATGTGTTGACAAGCTGGCAATGAAGGCAACTGCAGCAGAAACAAAGGCACATGGAATATTGTCCCAGCTAGTATATGGTGGACAATGTGGAGAGAGGAATTCCGGGAGTCTTGAAGATAAGAGCAGCTCTATACAGAAAATCAAGAAAGACCGTATTCTTCTTCTCTTCAGTTTTTGGTATAAATCTGAATATATAGATGATCATGTGGCTATTTCTAGATATGTTAAGACTCCTTGTAATAAGATCAAGGATGTTTTGGTTCGTGAATCACTGACGTAACTGCTATTTTGGTTTCCAGCACAAATTGTACTGATGTTTTATATATATATACACACTGAATCTGTTACCTTTTTCAAAAAAGAAAAAGAATGTCAGGTACAATATGAGTGGTATTAATCCAGAAGTAAAAACAACTGTCCTGGCAAATCCTGAAGTTACCATTTCCTCAATTTCATTTCACATCATGTGGATTGCCTAGAACCGAAGATGAGCTTTCGCTAGCCGACCATGTACCAGAAGTCTATACTAGCATTTCAATTGGTCAAGCAAGTCCGCTGAATACTAGTATCATATAATTGATGAGCATCTGTATCGTTAAAGGGGATAGTGGACAAACCATGAGTATCAATGAAACAAACTCACAAATTGGTAGCAACTAAATCCTTTTATGAGCCGCTTCACAACCTATGGCTACCCTGTACCCGTTAACTCCATCTCCCTATACTACTGCCTAAAGATGGCAAAATTGTGTCTTGTAGGAAAGAGCAACCCAACCCACTTATCACCCATTTAAATGGGTTAATTAACGGATTGGATCTAAATGACTTATCAAATCAACATTCACATAATTCTGTTTCAAAGAGTAAGAATTAAATTACTTCTTTTGAAAGAAAAACACTACTTAAAGGTGAAAGAAGCATATGAAATAATGCTGACATCTTTCTAATAATCGGTATCTCCAGCAATTGGTAGCTTACTTATATATATATACAAGGAAACAAATATTTAAGGATGTGTTGAGTAGTTTTCCAAATAAGAAACATTTATGCATGTGGCTAGTGAGGATACATTTAAGTAGAAAATAAATGGGCACAAGAAAATAAGTAGATAGGAAACACTTGGGTTGCTAGTTAACCTAAAAAATTTGAAGGTGTCAATAAACCATCATTTTATGATGCATTAAGAATATATTATTCTATGCAAACAATTACACACAGTGGTTAATAAGTGACTAGGTGTTTATTGTGTTTTCAATGTTTTTGCACATTTATAATTTCCCTACTACAAACTTTAACTCCTGCTGCTCGACCATGTTATGCTAATATTCTTCTACTCTAGTTCCAAACCCCATTATTAAGTTGGTATCGTGCTCTCATGAGGCCTCCAACACGGAGCACTATTACCCAACCAATTGATTCTCATCTTCAACAAGGCAATTCGAGCTAAAAAAGGACAGTTCAACTGACCCCAACACCACACTTGCTTTCCATATGATGCAACAACTGCAATGCAGATTCATAAAGCAAGAAGAGATGGCTCAAGTCATCCTTCATAGTCCTGTAAGGAATATTAGCTATCTTCTTGCATTCACAGGATAACTCAAATGTTTACTATTGTCATCCTGCTTCTTTAAGTAAAAAAGCATGAGATGCTACTTTATTTTGTCAGTGAGAAATTCAATGTCGGTGCGATTATCTTATGCCTCAGACAAGAAGTCTAGTATGATGCTGAACATAAATTCGTCAGGTTGAATTGTGTCATAACATTTCTACAAGTTAAAATGAAGCTATACTTTCCCGAGTAAAATATTATTATAACTAATAACGGTTCTTAATAGAAAGTGTGGTGGACTCCACAATGAGTATAAAGGAAATACGAGCTTAAAGAACACAGAATTCTGGACATTTTCCTTCACATAGTAAATATGTATGGAGGCACAGTTTTTTAGGTAAGTAGAATTTTATCATTTCGGCAAATATTCTCTGCTATTCTGATGTCCTAACCACAAGAAAAGCTGTCTTTATTAAAGCTGTCTTTATTTTTTACATCACCTACGATGATTGATCAAAAACTAGGCTTACGGACACACCATGGAGAACATAGTATACTTCAAGGCTGATGTAAAACATACGATATTACCAAGAACCAAACATCAGAAATATGATTCAAATGGGTGGAGAGTAGTGTTTTTAGAAGCGCAAAGCGGAAAAAAGAAAAAGGATAGAGATATAGGCCTGGAATTGAGGGGCTTCACTTAAAGCGTGAAGGAGAAGCATAACACTCTCTTCATTGAAGAGGACCACAATTTTTAAAAGATTTTAAAATTAGCATCTCATAACAACAACATTACCCAATGTAATCCCATAAGTGAGGTCTGGGGAGGATATCGTGGACACAGCCTAGTGTTCATGAAAGCGCTCGCTTCACCACTTTAAGCATTGAAGCGAAGGCCAAGGACCCTTCCTCGATGCACAGACATGAAGCGACCTTGGTAAAGAGAAGCGCATGCTTCAATGGCAGAAGCGTGAAGCGATGTGAATCATGAAGAGCACAAAACTGGTTGCCTTTGTTTTTACCCTTTTAAAATTTGAATATTAAATAAAAAAGAAGTCGCGACTTCAAGTAAGCATAACCTCAAGTCTTCAACATTTCAGAGCCTAGGGTTTCCACGTCTGCTGCTTCTCGACTTCAGGTAAGCTGTTGCTGCTGCTTCTTCTTCTAATTTCTTCTTCTTCTTTCTTCTTCTGCTTCTTCGTCGACCTTCAGGCTACGGTTTTTGTTCTTTTTTCTACTCTCTTCTTTCCTCTGTTTTCTGCTCTGGTTTTTCTTCTTCTTTTTCTTCTTCTTTTTTCTGCTCTGTTTTGCTGCTGTGGTCTGTTCTGTTTTGCTGTTGTGGTCTGGTTTTTTTGCTGATTTATTTTTCTTAACAGTGAGTATATATTGCTAAAAAGGATTAAAAATTAATGCTTATTATTTTTCTTAAATCTTAAAGGGGATTAAAAAATGGGTGACCCAATTTGGAAATATGGGAGAAAAATTAGTGAAACCAATAGAGCCGGACCGCACTTGTATGTCTATTTTGTGACAAGATAATTAAAGGCGGAATCTTTCGTCACAAACATCTTATCGATACTTATAGCAATATCTCACGGTGTTCAAAATGCCCGGAGGTTGTGAGGGAAGAAATGAAAAAATATGGTGAGGGAAAAAAGGAGATAAAACATCAAATATTATGTCAACCGAATGTGACTAATCTTGATGATGATGAAGAAATGGAAGAAGGTGAAGCTGTTGATTTGTCACTTCCTGCAAAATCACAGAAACAGGCAAAGAATGTAACAGTATCTTCAAATTGTGGATCAACCGATAGGAGAGGTCCTTTAGATTGTTACTTTCCATATAAACCAGGAGATAATAGGAAAATGGTTTAAAAAATTGCATACGCTGCCAAGGGACTTTTGAGGGAACATGCCGATGCAGCCTTTTCGCAATGGGAGTACAGTGTAGGGGCCCCCCTTCAATTGTGTCAATTATACCGACACTTTTGGAGCCTTCATTGAGGCTAAAACATTGTGGAGGATCATCAGGTAGAATAGAACAAGTTCGGATGTTCCATTACGATGGATAAGTGGACACCAAGAACTAGAAAAATGATCATCAGTGTGTCGGTGATTCTCCAAAAGGAAGCTTATTTCTTGAATCCATTGATGTGAGCGATCCAGAACACTACAGAGAAGATTGGAGCAGAGAATGTTGGTCAAGTTGTTACAAATAATGCAGCTGAAAATTATAGCGTGTGATATGTTAAAGGGAGTGTTCCCGCACATATATTGGACTCCATGTGCAGCTCATGTGGAAATTTGATGTCGGAGACATTTTCAAGGAAAGACCTTCGCGGGTGCTTTCACTAAGGCAGTAGGATACATTCTTACATTGCTCAAGGCCTTATTATTGAATTTGATGAGGAGATTCACTAAACAAAGAAACTTGGTGAAACCTGACAAGATTAGATTTGCTACTGCTTTCTTGACCTTGCGTAGTATGCACATGCAAAAGGCCAAGTTGAGAAGCTTTTTCATTACAGAAGAATGGAACAGTAGTAAAATTTGCAAAAGAAGGGTGGGAAAAGCAGTTGCACACATAATGAAGCTTTTTCATTGCAGAAGAATGGAACAGTAGTAAAATTTGCAAAAGAAGTGGTGGGAAAAGCAGTTGCACGTATAATGCTTTCTTATAGCTTTAGAAACAATGTTGTTCATGCTCTTAAAGTTGGTGGTCCCTTGATTAAAGTTCTTAGTTTGGCGGATTAGGACAGTACTACCAAAACATATATGTATTTAATTCTCTCCAGGGCACATTTCCCAATGAATCTTAGCTGAGTCCCTTACAGACCCAGCCCCCCCTTCTCCGGCGGGCTTCTTCCATCGGAGCATCCACCAAGCTACCTTTTCGTTTCACCCCACCTTTTATTCCCATGGATAAACGAGATCTTTTTCTGCCTCGGAGGCAAATCATACGATATTACAGAGTCAAAATCCAAGTTAGGCTTTTGGTATGACTGAATCGAAAGCACAAGGTACCACATGAGCAGATTGACATAAGCAAGGGAGCTATGTCTTGGATATGCAAAAGACTCGGAGAGGCGTCGGAAAAGGGTGGGAAGACCTTCAAGTCTTGGAAGTGCAAGGACAGCACCACCAACATCTTTTTAAACCAAAAGTTCAACCTGTATGGAAGATTCATCTCATTGATTACTATCAAAGTAAAGGTCAGAACAGTAATAATCCTACCAGAAAATGCATTGAGGATTGGCATATTCTAGCTACAAAAGTAGAAACCTTCATTAATAGGAACATCACAGCATTGAATACAATAGGAATCACTTACGTACAACCAAGACCCTTGAATACAACAGGAATCACTAATGTACAACCAAGACCCTTGAATCAGGTCAGAGGGAAGATTAGCTACAAAGAGATGTTACACTTAGGCAAATGGGAAAAGACAAGCACTACTCAAGACAAGCACTACTCACAATGGACTACTTGATAGATGCCTGGTTGGGAACAGGAGATGAAGACACCCAACACGCAGTGATGTCAAGAGATGGGCCCAGCAAATTTGGAGCAGAGCACAAGGTGTCCAGGTCTATGACATGAATGAATCCCAATTTCTCTTCGAATTCCGGTCAAGAACAGGAGCAAAACACGTCTTAATGGGGAACTGGACGAGGCAAAACAGACACTTGAAGCTTCAATGGTGGTCACCGACCATCGGTACCCAACCCAGCACCAAGAATCTTGACTAGGTCTAGATTCGTGCGGTGGGACTGCCCCTACACCTTTGGACCAATCCCATTTTCAAGAATGGAGACAGTTGTGGCGGATGGCTAGAAACGGAGGAAGAGACAGAGCTAAAGAATCATCTCCGATGGGATAGGGTCCGCGTCAAAGGGCCACGCGAGAAGATCCCAACAAGCATCGACATTGGTGATGGAGAACTGACCTTCTCACTCACTCACATATCTGGCCGAAGTTGCCAGCAACCCACTGGAAAATGATTGGAGGTGTTAGCGGAAACACAAATGACAAGGACCGGCAAGCTTACCGAGGGAAAGTACACAAGGCTCTACCAACGAAGCATGACGGATGTGAACCTTCCATGGTTACGGAAACCTACTCTGAATGCAATAAGGTCAACACTAACCCTTACGCTAAAAAAGATAAGGGGACAGCTCACACATGCACATGTGATTCTTACAAAAAAAGGGACCCACCTACTTCACCCTTTTTTTAAAAAGCAACACCTTGGGCCTAAGAAAGAAGAGGATTTTTTGGGCCTCAAAGATGGGCTGAAAACAAATAATTCTAGCCCTAAAAAGCTATTTCCACAAGAGCCTTTTGTCTCTTTTATCACTCAGACCACAATTCACGATCACTCTCACAAGGGAGAGATCAACTACTGAATGCAAAAGGAAGGCACATTTCAATGCATTGTAGATGAGCGGAGCATAATTCTAACAGAGGGAGGGAGAATTCCTCTCGGTAGCTCAATGCCCATAACTATGAGCAATGAGATAGCAAAAGCAGGGGAGAATTTGGATACACAACTGCTGAAGTACGATGAACCCATCCCAATTCAATTTGATCTGCGTGAATGCAACAGGGAGATTGAAGCCAGATCAACGGAATGGGTCCAAAGCAATATCATCAAGCTCAGCAAAGAATTTGGAGTACTCTTTGATGGTTGCCAATCATGAAGTTGGACCAAAGAAGGGGAGTAGAAAAGACCCTAGCTATTATAGCTAAGAAAAATATCAACACACAGCAGGTCCCAAAGGAAGTGAGGAATCTAATTTGTGAAATTAGATACAAGGATGGGGAGCCAAGGAGCGAATCAAGTAGTAGGGGAAGAACCACAACCACATTGCAATCATGAAAGTAAAAATATTAACATGGAATGTTAGGGGGCTGAACAGTGAGGATAAGAGGAGACAAATAAAATCCTTGGTTCAGCAATGGAGTGTAGATGTGTTTATAGAGACTAAATTACATGGACAAGTGGAAGAATACTTCCATCAATTGTGGGGAACAGAGGGGTAGGAAGGGCCTGGATAGTCTCCATTGGTAGGCGTGGTGGGATTATTGTCTTATGGGACAAGAGAGAACGGAAAGGAGAGCTCATTGATAGTGCCAATCAAACGCTCACCTGCAGACTATCTGGGACCAATCAAGACTTAAATCGGTACCTTACAGTTGTTTATGCAGAAGTGACAGGAAGGAAAGAGAAGACCTGTGGTGGAAGCTCTCAGCTATTAGAGGAGTTTGTGAAGGGCCATGGGTGATCTGTGGAGACTTCAATGTTTCCAGGTTCCCCCTCAGAAAGAACAAATTGCCACAGAACAACCAGAGCTATGACCGACTTCAAGGGGGAAACTATACATGAAGGAGAGGCCAAAATCATAATTGTGCCTCAAGAATAGATAGATTTCTATTCTCATCTCAATGGGATTAAAGCTTCTCCAAAATCAGCCAAAATGTCCTCCCTCATATTGGCTCTAAGCACAACCCTGTCTTACTATCCTGTGGTGATTGGAATCGCAAGAAATCATACCTCAAATTTGAAAATTGGTGGCTCAAGGAGGAAGGGTTCACAAATAAGGTGAAGGATTGGTGGAGCAGTTTCAATCCTACTAGCAGACCTGACTTTCAACTGGCCTACAAGCTCAGTCAGTTGAAAGCCGAACTCAAGGAATGGAGGAAAACCAACAGGAACAACTGGATGGAAAGGAAAGGACTGATCCTCTTCCAAATGGGAAACCTGGACTCCGTACAAGATCTCAGCCCCTTGAAAAATGATGAACAACTACAAAAGGTCCATCTGGAAATGGAGTTTTCAGAAGTATCTAGAAATGAGGAGATTGCTTGGAGACAAAGATCCAGGGTACAATGGATTAAACGTGGTGATAAAAAAACCAAATACTTCCATAGGATGGCCAATGCTCATAGAAGATTCAACTCCATTGACATGCTCAAAGTGGAGCGAGTAGAAGTCACTGATCCTGAAGCAACCATTAAAAGCTCCATTGTGAGCTTCTACCAGAATCTATACAGGGAATCAGAGAACTGGAGACCTAACTTATATCTTCAAGGGAATTACAGGATCTCTACTGAAGAACAAGCATGGCTCGAAAGGCAGTTTGAAGAGGAGGAAGTACTAGAGGGGCTCAAACAGTGTGCAATTGACATAGCCCCAATCCTAATGGATTCCCAATGGCTTTCTTCATAGCCTTTTGGGAACTATTGAAACCAAACATAATGCTTACTATCCAGAATTTTCACTCACAACAGGTCTTTGAGAAGAGCTTCAATGCCGCCTTTGTGGCTCTAATTCCTAAGAAGGTGGGTGCCATTGAATTGAGAGACTTTAGACCAATAAGTCTCATCACTGGAATATACAAGATCATTGCCAAATTACTTGCTGAAAGACTAAAAAAATTCATTGACAAGCTAATCAACCCACACCAGATGGCCTTTATCAAGGGAAGGGAAAATCATGGATGCAGCATTGATAGCAAGCGAATGTGTAGACACCAGACTGAGAAGCACAGAATCAGGGTAATGTGTAAAGTGGACATTGAGAAGGCATTTGATCACATAAACTGAGAATTTTTACTCATCATCCTAAGGCAAATGGGCTTTGGAAGAAGATGGTTGAGCTGTGGATTATTTCTGCATCAAAACCACCAGGTTCTCAATTCTTATAAATGGAGAACCATTAGGTTTTTTTCTAGCAGAAAGAGGTCTAAGATAAGGGGACCCCCTATACCCTTTTCTATTCATCATAGCCACGGAAAGGGTAATGTGTAAACTGGACATTGAGAAGGCATTTGATCACATAAACTGAGAATTTTTACTCATCATCCTAAGGCAAATGGGCTTTGGAAGAAGATGGTTGAGCTGTGGATTAGTTTCTGCATCAAAACCACCAGGTTCTCAATTCTTATAAATGGAGAACCATTTGGTTTTTTTCCAGCAGAAAGAGGTCTAAGATAAGGGGACCCCCTATACCCTTTTCTATTCATCAAGCCATGGAAAGGCTCAACAGCATGATGAAGATTGCAATTCAAAACAGATAATTAAAAGGCTTCAGAGCAGGCAGCAGAACTGAGGAGGAATTGGAGATATGTCATCTACTCTATGCAGATGACACAATAGTATTGTGTGATGCCACTAGTGAACAAATCAGTTTTTTGAGATTAATGTTGGTCCTATTTGAAGCAATCTCAGGCCTTGAGATAAACCGGAGGAAAAGCAACATCTTTCCTATAAATGAGGTTGCACAAATTCAGACACTAGCCAACATTTTGAGATGTGGTGTGGATAAGCTACCTACTGTCTACCTGGGACTCCCACTGGGGGCAAAACACAAGGCACTAGAGATTTGGGACAACATCATAGAAAAAATAGAAAAGAAGCTAGCTATGTGGAAGGCACAATACCTCTCTCTTGGAGGTAGGCTAATCCTAATCTACTCAGTGCTAAATTCCTTACCAACTTATGTGATGTCCATCTTCCCTATGCTTGTCAAAGTCATCAAAGCCCTAGACAGATTGAGAAGAAACTACCTATGGCATGGCAACAAGGATCACAAAGTTTTCAACCTAGTGAAATGGAATATAATACAACAGAGAAAGGAGCATAGAGGAATGGGGGTCAGGAACCTAAAACTTCAAAATAGCAGCTTGCTCAAGAAATGGTTGTGGATGTATGTTGACGATAGACCAGCTCTATTGAAGAGTGTGATAAGGCAGAACTATGGGCAAAATGGCAATTGTGCACTGACGAAGTCATTGACACCTATGGAGTTGGGTTATGGAGAACCATCAGAGCCCTTTGGTTCAACCTAGGTTAAAACACTACCCTCCAAGTGAGCAATGGTAGCAGTGTCCTTTTCTGGAAGGATAACTGGGATGGTGAGAGCAATCTGCAAGAGGCTTTCCAAACCTTCTCAACATCAGCGCCAACCAAAATGCTACCATAGAAGACACCTGGACAGATCAAGGGTGGAACCTAAGCTTCATAAGCCTTTTAAATGATTGGGAGATAGAAAGAGTGGCTACCCTATTGGGAAGGATAGGTACCTTTAGTGGAACCACAAATGAACTTGACACCATCAGATTGAGGCAGGCACAACACTGATGGTAGATTCTCAGTCAACAGAGTCTACAGGAGGGACCTTTCAAAACTAAGAAGAAGAGGTAGAGGACCATGGAAAGCTACCTGGGGAAGCATGGCACCCATAAAAGTGAAATGCTTCACTTGGTTGTTAGTCAGGAAAGCTTTCCTTACTCAAGAGACACTCCAGAAAAGGAAATTTCATCTAGCCTCCATATGCCCCCGATGCATGGAAGCAAATGAAACCAACAGCCACCTTTTTTGTCACTGCAAGGTGACCATCCAGATCTAGCCCTTATTGATCTCCTTGGCTGGAGAAAACTGGGCAATGCTAGAACATATTGTTGCTTGCTAAGCTGCTGGATTAGGAGGGGAGGAAGCAAAAGCCAGAAAAAAATGGTGGAAAACTATCCCAGCTTGCATATGGTGGGCTATATGGAAGGAGAAGAACAAGAGAATTTTCAAGGAAAAATCGTCACTCCATCCAGAAGATCAAAAGCAAATGTACTTCCACCTTATGTTTTTGGTGTAAAGAGCAATGTATAGTAGATGCAACACAGTTAGTGGATTTCATAGGTCTTCTGTAATTATCTATCTATATAACCACATTTTTTGGAGGTGGCCAGCATAACCTTAATGCTGATGAATACAAGTTATCAGTCTCAAAAAAAAAGTTTGGTCGATGATGAGCAAGAACCATCAATGGGCTACCTTTATGCGATGAATATGGCTAAGGAGGCTATTCAAAAAGTATTTACTGGCGAGCATAAGTATGCAAAGGTCTTTGACATCATTGATAGAAGATGGCGGATCAACTTCATCAACCTTGCATGTGAGCTGCACCTAGGAATATTTTGAACCCATCACTCTTTTATGATAACTATGAGAAGGATTTATGAGATAAAAAAGTGTGGAAGGGATTCCATGATTGCGTTGGTAAGTTGGTTGACGATGAAGATGTGCAAGATACAATAATGGATCAGATTAGTCCTTATAGGAGTGTTAGACTTTTTGGATCACAAACAGCTATGAGACAAAGAAAGAAGAAGTCACCAGGTGAACGAGCCCTTCTGCTTTAAAGTTATAGCTTCAACTTTTAAATTATTTCTTTATACTTGCTAATTTTTGAATAGTTGTTCTACTTTAGTTTTTGAATGGTGGAGGCTTTATGGTTCAAAAACTCCGGAGTTACAAAAGTTCACCATCAAAGTTCTAAGTCTAACTTGTATCTCATCCGGGTGTGAGAGGAACTGGAGCGTGTTTGGACATGTAAGAATTTAGAGGAAGATTTAGTATATTGAGATAACTAATTTATATCTCAATTGTCTTAACTCCTACTTAGTTGCCACAATTCATTTGCAGACTCATACCAAGAAGAGGAATAGACTAACCCTAAAGCGCCTCAATGACCTAGTGTTCATAATATACAATAGAATATTGAGGCATCGTTACAACACTCGCAATGTAATTTATCCCATTCGCTTGGACAATATTTATGATGCCAATGAATGGGTAACTGGAGATGAGAATGCTCAAGGTGAAGCAATTTTTGAGGGAGATTCTGATTTCACTTGGGGTGTTGTTGTGGAGGCAAGTGGAGTTGAGGAGAACCATTAAGATTTAAGGGGGAATACTTCAAGCTTACATAGGAGGGCAAAAGAAGTAGCTACAAGCCTAGTTGATGAAGGTGAGGAAGATGATGATGAGCAATATAATGATAATAAAGGAATACAAGATTTTGACGATCTTGTAAAAGTAGAGCTTTAGAAGAACAAGAAATAGATGTTGAACCATTAATAACTTTGATTTTGTTTGTCCTATGATCTATGGAGGATTTTATGATATCTAACTTTTAGCTTTTAATTTGAACTTCTGCTCTTATATATTATCTCTGTTTATTAATCTTTTTTCTTCTAAATTGAGCTTCCCTTCACGCTTTAAGCAAAGCAAGGGTCTTGCCGCCTTTTTCAGATTCACGCTTCCCTGAACACTGGATTTGAACCTGAGACCTCATGGTTCTCCTCCCACTTCATTGGCCACTAGGCCACCCATGAGTGCTAAATAAACTGATCTTTACTATTAAGCAAACTGAAAAGTATTTATTTAAATACCATTAAAAATTATCTAAATAAACTGTTTTTGTATTAATAAACCAACTGAAGAAAGTGTCTTTTTTATAGTTTTAACTTGAAAAAGTATTTGTTTAAACAATACTTTAGCATTTAAATAAACTGATTTTTCACACTTAAGCAAACTGAAAAATCATTTATATAAATACTATTAAAAAGATATTAAATAAACTGACAGAAAAACTAAAATCTTTATATGGCAGCAGTCGGCACTGAGAAGATGCAGTATGGTGATTGGGAAAAAAGGAAATCATAATTTAAATTTGACAATTGGTTGGAGATAGAAGGTTTCAATGACATGATTAAAGAGTGGCCGAGTTTCATTTGAAGTCACGGGTATGCCGGACTACATCTCAGTATTCCAGCTGAAAATGCCAAAAGTAAGCTAAAAGAGTGAAATCATGGTAATTTTGGCAGTCTTGAGAAGAGGAAATCAGAATTACTAGAGAGGGTGAAAAAATTAAAAAAACTACAGGAACAAAGGAACCTTGAAGAAGAGGAACTTATATCCAACGCAGAGTTACAAATGGAAATTGAGGAGATGCAAAGTATGAAGAAATAGCTTAGAGACAAAGATCCAGGTATTGTGGTTGAAAGAGGGGGATAAAAACATAATTTTTCCACAGAATGGAAAATTCACACAGAAGGTTCAATAATCTGGATAAGCTGGAGAGCATTTCACTGATTGAGAGATCATCAAAGCTAAGATTCTACAGTTTTATGAGGGCCTTTATTCTGAACTGAAACATGAAGGCCTGGATTTAAGTATATAGATTGTTCTAGATTGTCAGATGAGAAGATTGAGTGGATGTAACAACCTTTTGGTGAAGACGAAGTCCTGGCTAGTATCAGACTATGTGCTATTGACAAGGCACCAGGGACAAACGGTTATTCTATGGGATTCTTTCACAAATGTTGGGAGACAGTAAAGAAGGATATCGTGAAGGAACTGAAATTTTTATACTAAGGAGCTTTTTGAAAAAAGCATCAAGTGCAACTTATAGTGCCTGGAAACCAAAGAAAAACATTGTTAAAGGAACTAAGGGACTTTAAGCCATTTAGCTTTGATTGGGAGTGTGTACAAGATAATTAGGATGTTGACCAAGAGGCTCAAAGAAGTAAAAATTCAGTTGGTGAATGAGCAGCAATTGCAAAAAGCTATATTGTAGACAGAAAGGGCACATACCAGGAATCTTGTATAAGCTTAATTTAGAGAAAGCAATACGATTAT
Organism: Datura stramonium; assembly: GCA_018107945.1. Classification (NCBI taxonomy): domain Eukaryota; kingdom Viridiplantae; phylum Streptophyta; class Magnoliopsida; order Solanales; family Solanaceae; genus Datura; species Datura stramonium. The sequence continues at coordinate 235,186 of JACEIK010001567.1, read as the reverse complement.
GCTAACTGGACTTCCTCATCAAGATCATGAAGGATATGGGCCTTAAAAACAAATGGTTGAACTGGATAAGATTTTGTGTTAGCTCTGTTGAGTTTTTTGTACTAATACATGTTTCCCTTAGGCTTTTTTTCCATCACAGGAGGCCACAAGTAAGGAGATCTATCCATTTCCTGTTTATTTTAGCAATTGATGGACTCAATAGTACTATCAAAAGGGCTAAGACACACCAGGATGCAATCGGAAGTATCCCACTTGCTATATAAAGATGACTCTAATCTTATGTGATGCTGATGTTGAACAGTTGAAACACATCAGACTGATTTTAACTGTGTTTGAAGCAGTATCAGGCCTTCATGTTAACTAAAGAAAAAAAGTAGGTTATTTCCCATTAATGTGATGCCTCAACTACACAGTCTAGCAGGCAACTTGGCCTGTGAAGTTGGCAGCTTACCAACAACATATTTGGGCTTAGCTTTGGGTGCCAAAAACAAAGCTATGGAGATCCAATACCTTCCCTTGGTGGCAAAGTGGTTTTAGTGAACAATGTGCTGGATTCTTTACCAACCCATGTGATGTCTCCGGTCTCTATTTCCATTATGAGTCAAGGTGGAAAAGATAATTGACACACTTGGGAGAAACTTTATCTGGCAGGGGGAGTAGGGAAACAAAGCTTTACATCTGGTGAATTGGAAGATTATCACTTCAAGCAATGAACAAGGGTTTTGGAATCAGAAACATGAGGCTACATAACAAAAGTCTCTTATTCATGTGGTTATGGAGATACAACAGGGAACAAGTTCAAAGTAGACAGATAATTGAAGTTAAATATGGGTGTACCTAGAAGGTTAGTTCAGCATATGGGGTAAGCAACTGGAAAGCAATCAACGCTTTATGACCTAGCTTTATTAAAAATACCGAAATAAAGTTGAGGTAATGAATGGAAGACTAATGCTTGGGATGATAATTTGCTAGGACACGGTGCTCTAAAAATCAGTATCTTGCTCTCTTCTTATTAACAAAAAAATCTCAAGCCAAGGCAGAAGAGCTTAAGGGACAACAGGGATGGAACTTGAGTTCTAAAAGATTGTTAAACGACTGGGAAATAGATGGAGCTACTGAGCTTTTAAACCAACTTGATCAGGTTCAAGGTACAAGTTCAAGGTAGAACAAACAGTGAATATACCTCATAGTTTGTTTGACCAAGCTTCTAAAATTAGCTTCCTTTTAAAAGTACTCTTTTAAAAGGGAGAAGGGTTTAAAATGCCCCCTCAACTATGGGAAATACAGCAAAATTGCCCTTATTTTGACTTTGGTTCCAAACATACCCTTATGACTGGTGGATTGCTTCAGATTAACCCCTCAACTATGGGAAACAAAACAAATTTTCCCTTACCATGAGTGGACTAGTTTATATTTTCCCCTCAAAACTAACACAATTCCAATTTTTTTATTTTTTCATTTAAAATAGATTTTATTATTAAGATGGAGTGCTAACATGTAAGACAATAAACTTAATCTCAAAAGTTTCTGGTAAAAAGTCTTAAGAAAAAAAAATTATGCAGATCCAAAATGGTTAAAAGAACTGAAAACATCTAATTGCTCATCATATACAATGTGTCTTTCCCCTATTTAAAAGATTAGTGCTCTCATGAAATTTAACAACTAGTATTAAACAGAACACAGGAAGGGATAGCTAAACTGACTGAATTTTTCAAAATGCTGGATGGTTTCAAAGGCACACAGGAAGGAAGAGACGACAAGTTATGGTGGAATGAAAATAGCAAAGACATCTTTACAGTTAGCTCAGCATACAAGTTTTTAGACCAGGGGAACCAACAAGTACAACAATGTCCATAGAAACACATATGGAAAGTGAAAATACCATTTAAAATTGCATGTTTCACTTGGCTGCTGGCAAGAGAAGCTGTTCTAACTCAAGAAAACCTGAAGAAGAGAAAGTTCCCTCTTTGTTCCAGATGCTATCTTTGAGGTGAAAAGGTTGAGACAGTTAGTCATCTGTTTCTACAATGCAGGATAACAACCCAACTATTGGAGGATTTTTGTTAGTCTTAGGGGAATTGTCTGGGTTATTCCTAACAAAATTACTCATATCTCTGCAGCTGGGAGGAGGCAGGAGCTTTAGATAGAGACAGATGAAGAATTGTCTCAGCCTGCATCCGGTGGACAATATGGATAGAAAGGAATTCCAGATGTTTTAAAGACAGCATCAATGAAATACAAAAGATCAAGCTGAACTGAATTAGATTTTTTTTATTTTGGGTGCAAACAAATGTATCTAGAGGATACTGAATCAATCATAGCATTCTAGGGTCCTGCAAGGATAGTGATTCAGTTTTCTTCCTTTTGTTTATGTCGTAAATATGGTTTTTAGCACAACTTATGTGGTGAGATAGTAATACATACAAAAGTTACCTATGTGCTGAGATAGTCAATACATACAAATGTTTCACCTACCTTAGACTTCTAAGTGTCCAACAATAAACAGTAAATGCTACACCACGAAGTCTGGAACATTTGCAATAAGCCATTCAATAATTTCAACCAACCTCTTCATGTAAAACAAAGATAACCATAAGGGAGAATTCTCCAAATTATAAAGAATGTAAACCTGGTCTAGGTTAATATGTTACCAGGAAAGCATATTGAATGACGGACTCACAACCATCCACCATTGTTAAAATCTAGTTCAAATATTAAAGGTGAACTTGAGAATTTTGACTTTGATCCATAACTTGTGTGCAATAGTATAAGTATGAAACAACAGAGCATCAATGTTCCTATGCACTCCCAATTCTGCTAATGCACAAAAGGTTCCCGCCCTTTTCCATGACTATGAGATCTATTGCACACTCTTCAAAGTGTTCCACCAAAATCAGCAAGTGCTTACCGGATGCTTAATTCTTTCTAAATATTTTTTTCGTGAACATGACACAAGGACAAAGACAGTGCCACAATCTCTAAGGAGAAGTTTAAGAGAAAAGCTTTTTGGAGGGAATATTTTCTTTAGATGCACTTTTACAACAACAACAACATACTAGTGTAGTCCCACAAAGTGGTATCTGGGAGGGTAGAGTGTAGGCGGACCTTACTCCTACCTCGGAGGTAAAGAGATTGTGTTCAATAAACCCTCAAGAAAATCAAAGCAATCCAGAAAAAGAAGTAACGGATGTGAAAGTATAACAAAGCATGTTGGACAGTAACTAAAATCAAACTAATATGATAACTAAAACAGATACTAACAAAAATCTACGGAAAAGTCACTACAAAAATAATACTACGACTACTAATATGGAAGGATTAGCTAGACAACACTCTACTACCTGCTAACATAGTATCCTAATCTGTATCCTCCAAAAACTCCTATCTAAGGTCATGTCTTGGAAAAGCTGAAACTGCATCATGTTCTGTCTAATTCATTTCCTCCATACTTCAGATGCACGTTTAGATTATCTAAATTATGTAGAAGGGGTAGCGGAATTAAAGCTTGAAAAACAGTTGCTTCCGCAACCAATCCCCTTAGTCAAACACTTTGTAAGAATGTATTTGAAGCCTAATTAAAAGCATATAAGGTTCAACATGCACATGTTATGCACTCAAACTTCAAATGAAAATGTTGATAAACACAACTTACACTGTCTGCCTTTTCTTTCCTTTCTTCATAAATCTTCAAACAATCCAAAACAATGATACTTAGCTGACATGATTTCTCCCTAATCAAATAACATACAAGCTCACTACTTTTTGTCTGTCCGCTAACATCATAATTCTGTTCGAAATACTTGAACATGCATACAATCAAATCTCTAATACTCAAAATTTCACAACTAACCCAAGAATAAATGTACTAAGCTCTTCGCTTTATAGAGAAAATTAGAACCCTGACCTGGAAAACTCAGCGGTTGCACTCAGCAGGCAAGGGCCTATTGAACCCACCACGCCTATTCATGTACTGTCGAGGCTGCCGTTTGGTGACTTTTCTTACAGCACCCACATCATTCCCTGGCACTGGCTTTCCTTTTGTAGAATCAAACCCTACTGGTATTCCAAATTTCTTCATCATCTCAACCTCATCCTCATCCATCATCTCTTCTCCTCCTTCACCAACTCCCCCACTCCCATCCTCCTTCTTCTTCTTCTTCTGTTTCTGCTGTTCTTTTGCTATCCCATCCACAAAATCCGAAACTTCTCTGCGCCTGTCCCTATCCCTTTCCTTATCCCGATCACCATCACTGTCATCTTTGTGTCTTTTTCTTGGAGGACTTTCAGCTGAGGGACTCCGGTGGCGGTGGTGGCGGTGGCGGTGGTGGCGGTCAGTGGGAGAACGGGAACGAGACGTAGAACGGTAGCGGTGACGGTGACGGTCAGTGGAAGGGGAACGAGTACGGGACCGAGTGTGCCGAGTCGTTCTGATATGGTCAGGGGTATAAGAATGTTCACGGTCTCTCCGGTCACGGTCTTCCCGGTCTCGTTTCCGATCTCTGTCTCGATCCTTGTCCCTGTCTCGGTCACGCTCACGGTCCCGATCCCGTTCACGGTCACGAGTTCGATCACGTTCCGTCATCGTCCCTTGCAGAGTGAGGAGTTAACTGGGGGTTTTGAAGAAAGAAGGGATAGCGTTCTTTTTTTTCCTCAGGCCATGTCTGGCGGTGAGACCTAGCCAAGTTTGTCAAATCAGCGTATTTTGGCGAGTAATTTTTTTGAAAGTGTTTATTAAAAGATTATTTTTTTTTCAGCAATTTATATTTGGATAATAAATTTAAAAAATATTTTTGAATAGCAATTAGCAAGTTATTTACCTTCTTTTTCNTTAGGTTAAATTTTTGCTTTTAATTATATTTTTTAAAAAAGTATTTTTTAAATAAGTATTTTTGAGGAGAAGCTATTTTTAGCCTGTTTGACCAAGTTTTTGGGAGGCCCAAAATATTATTTTTTTTAAAAAGCACTTATTTAAAAAAAAAAGTGTTTGGTCAAGCTTTCATGAGAAAATAAGTGTTTATAGGGAGCAACAGAAGTTGTTTTTCAGAAGCTAAAAAAAATAGCGTCTTCCCAAAAGCACTTATTTGAAAAGCATTTTTGTGAAAAATACACTTATAGCCTGTTTGGCTAAGTTTCTGAGAGGCCAGAAGTGCTTATTTTTTCTGAAAAATGCTTATTTAAAAAAAATGATGTGTTTGACCAAGTTTCTGGGAGAAAATAAGTTCTTTAGGGAGTTACAAAAGCTGTTTTTTAGAAGCTAAAAAAATAGTTTCTCCCCAAAAGTACTTATTTGAAAAGCATTTTTTTCTGAAAAATACACTTAGAAACAGTTTTCAAAAGCTTGGTCAAACACTAATTGCTACTCAAAAGTGTTTTTTGAATTTATTGGTCAAACACAAACTATTTCTCATCGAAAGTACTTTTTTGATAAGCACTTTTGAAAAAAGCACTTCTCAAAATAAGCTAATTTAAAAAACTTGGCCAAACGGGCTATTAGAAGCACTTTTCAAAAGTTTGACCAAACACTAATTGTTGCTCAAAAGTGCTTTTTAAATTTATTGGCCAAACACAAATTTGCTTCTCACCAAAAGTACTTTTTTGATAAGCACTTTTGAAAAAAACACTTCTCAAAATAAGCTGATTTGAGAAGTTTGGCCAAACGGGCTACTTTTTTACCTTTTGAAAAATAATTTTTACTACTCCCTAAAAACACTTATTTTCTTCCAGAAGCTTGGTCAAACACCTCATTTTTTAAAAATAAGCACTTCTGGCCTTCCAGAAGTTTGGTCAAATAAGCTAGAAGACAGTTATGTACTTTCTCCGTCTCATGATATTTGACAATTTATAAAATTTAAAAAAATTAATTAATTTTTGTACTTTATCTTTAAAAATTTATTTTTTAAGCATAAACAGTATTAATTACCTACATAAATATTATAAAGTTTTTAAAAAATTCTTTCATTATAAAAAAGAATTTCATGTACATATTTAGTCAAAAGAGTAAATTAGTTGCTTAAATTCTAAATTCTTAATTGCAATATAGAGTGTGTTAAAAAGAATTAAAGGATAAATAAGTCATAATATTATTTTTAGTTATGCTTTTTAAGGGGTGTAAAGGAGAAAATGGATAAATAATATGAGATAGACAGAGTATAATACATAATTACACTTTGTTTGGGTGATTGTTATTATGGGGTGTCAAATATTACTCAAAAAATGATTACAACCCACACAAAATTTTAAGGGTTGTGCATAAGTAATTTCATACAGTGTTAATTTTAGCTCAATCTAATCTAACTTATTTTGAAAGTGATCTTTAATTAGCCTAATATGATCCCATTTCTAGTCCATTTTTAAGATTCACTTTAATCTGAATTTAATGCTTGAGATTTACTTTAATTTTTTTTATGGGTCAAGGTTTAGGTATAGGACTCTGGTCCCAAGTCGGGGTCGAGGCTTGAGTTCTAGGTCAAATTTGGGTCTCGAGTCAGGGTTGGATCACCATTTTTGGGTCAAAGTCAGGTCTTGAGTTTCGGATCAAAGCCGAGGTCAAGTATCGAATTCTGGATTAAAATTCGAATCTTTGGTCTTGGGTTCCATGTAAAAGTCAGGGCTCGGGTCTCGTGTCAAGATCGAATTTCAGGTCTTGGGCCAGAGTCAAATCGAGTATGGGTACGAGTTGCAAGTCAAACCCAAAGGCTCAAGTCTCTGTGGATGATAGGGGAG